>VFFE01007253.1:1431187-1526507 GCA_008921705.1 Burhinus oedicnemus | reverse complement strand
TTTTTTTTTTTTTTTTTTTTAAAGGTTTAGTTACAGTTCCCAAAAACTACTTCATTTTAAAATTGCGATTTTGAGACTTATGTGGGATTTTTTGTTTGGTTGGGTTTTGGGGGTTGTTTTAGAATTAAATGAGCAAGTGCCTATGCATAAATGTATTTTTGTAGCTGTGTATTGTGGTAAGATGTGCTAACTTCTGCAGATTATACAGAGATATTTTTCTGGGCAATCCGCATGCAACTGAAGTGTACTCTGTCCTCCTAGGTTAACTGGGCTCAGCTGCTAAATCAATCTAATCAGCAACAGCATTAAAATTTAGAGACCATTCAGCTTATTGTTGAAGCCTCTAAATAAACCACATCAATCTCGACATCTCAAAAATTGCTTCAAACTCTAAAGAGTTACATGACTTCAATTTTGAATTGCATCTTGATTTTCATTCACGCAGGTTTAGAAGACTTTTAGAAAGAAAAGTGGAACAGTTTATGTAGTCACAGCTCTTCAAGATCTGCCACTTTAAGAACTTCAAATTAACAAGACACACAAAAACGCTGAGAGCAATAAGTTGCAGTATTCTTTTGTTCTTTGAAGATTTTAGTGAAATTGTTCACTCACAGTATGACTAACCAATCTGATGTCTTCATGTATGTCCACGTGGAAGATTATAAAATACAGCATCACAATGAGGACAGTTTAGAGGACTTCATCAGCTATGGAACTTGATGTGTATGTTACTGAAGGATTTCCTGAATGCACCTGCGTTTAAACCCAGAGAAATCTCTACAGTATTTTTAATCTGATTAACGATCTTCAGTGCAAATGATATATTTTGAATAATGCTCTGATACGTGTTGGGAAAGATTAAGTTCAGCGGGAACCAGTTGTATGATACTTGCTTGTAAATTCCTCACATTTGTCTTTTATTATGCAATTAAATTTTTAAAACATTTACCATTTTAATAATAAGTATTTGGAAAAATTTGGCCACATACTGTTGAGAGAAATTGGAAAATAAAACTGAGATTGAAAAATCTGCATATTTGGCAGACGTCTAGATATATTCTCAGATAATTAATATGTACAGCATTGCTTGTTTCAAGCCATGTAGAGAATGCTTATACAAAAGCTAACATTAGGTATAAAACACCCAAATATCTAGCAGCCCTTCCAAAGGAAGAGGTGAGAGAGAACTAGATTGTTCTAGCAAGACTGCCAGATAGCTTTAAATAGGTCACTGAGGTGTATTATGAAAAGTGGCATGATATTTTTGTGAAGGAGAAAAACAAATTCATTACAATTTTTCCTATAGGAAGTAATTCATTTGCAGACTAAACACTGCAGTAGGAGACTGCATAATTATGAAGATTAATCTCTATCACTTTATTTGGGAGATTTCCTAGAGATAAGTTAAATTGGGACTTTTGGCTGAAGTCACTCCAGAAGATCGAGTTACATTGAATGCATTTTGAGTTATTTGCATGTAACTGCACATAATTCGTTTTTTTGTTTGAGTCTTTTTTTTCCATCCAGCCATCCTTAGTTCTTATTCTTTGCCATCTCTCCTTTTGTACTTAGGAAGATGTTTTACCTCAAGTTTTCATTGCCTTACGAAAAAATGGTAACTTAAAAGTTAATTCGTGGTATCCATACTAGAATCAACATTTCCTCTCATCTCAAGAGACTTACTATATTTGCTTGAATAATCATTTCAGATTGTTTATAGAAGGTTTATTTTTAAGGAAATTGCATCCCACGCGTATGTTGTCGTCATTATTTGCATTTAATGGATTGTCATTATTAGCTCATGGTCAGTGAGTGTTCAGTCACTTGGAGCTTCCTCAAGCGCAGCCAGCGTCTTAATTTGCCTTGTGCAGTTTGGGAAAGAAACTTTGGTTTACCTGTGGTTTAGTTTTTCTTTAACAGAATGGATGAGTAAACTAAGGGGGGGGGGGGGGGGGGTAAGATTAAATCATAGCACATACTGAGTTCTACATATTGGGTGATGTAATTTAAACAAAAAAAATTTTATAACAAAACCATGTCCACTTCTCTTTTCCTGGAAATGGGAGGAGAGAGAGAAGAACCCTGGGAAATGGATGTTAAATCATGTTCTGTGGTGCTTTACTGCCAGAAGTCATTAGAAACTGAAGGTCAGGGTAAAGACTCTTGAGTAACACTTGGTATTCTGCGAAACCTTAAATAAAAGATCTCAAAGCTTTTCTGCAGGCGTTAAGCATTGTTATTTATATGCTGGCATTTAGAAAGCAGTTATTTTTTTATGCTATAGGATATACTAATATTCCACCAAAGACTGTGACCATAGGCTGTCACAGTAGAGTTTTGTTAGATACTCTTTAGAAATTTTTGTGTAGGGCAAATTTTATACCTGATTGTTCTCTTGTTTTCATTAGTGTTTGATTTTTGAGGCTTGTGAGCTTATTTTGTCTAGTTGCATCCTGTATTTTTTTGATGTATGCTTAATATGCATCTAATAAAAAAAATTGGTAAGTATGTTTTATGATTGCTTGAATGATTTTTGCATTTAATAAAACCTTTACTGAAGTTTTAATGTAGCTCAAAAGGACAGTTCTTAGATGAAGTGTGGCATGTTGTCTCCTTGAACACTACATTTTTACACATAATTTTGACTCTTCAATGTTTCCCCACTAATTCAGTGCTAAAAGGGAAAGTATGTTGACTAGTATTTCATATTAATTTACAAACACTATGCAGAAAGTTCTTTGCTATATTCCTTTGAGTTTTGGATCACTGTTCTAACTCTGACAATTAAAATTTTGTATTCAATCATTTTGTTAACCCAAAGTAACCATGTTAAGTTGATGTTTCCTGTATGGCATCAGATTTAAAAACAAAAAAATGTGGAAAATGTTTAGCTAGGAAACACTTTGTTTTGAGGGAGATTAATGTAGTTGTTAGGCCTGCAAGGTGCTATAAAGTTAATGTGTTTATGTAAAAATGTGCTGGTTTGGTTGAGGTTTTTTTACTGTTCAAACCATTGTTTCAGAGGCCGAGGTTTTCATAACAAACACAAGGATAACTGATGTTATATGTATATCTGCATTTAAATTTGGGCAAATTTAGCTTCATATTAAGAAAACTAAATGCTCAAATTACATGTATGGCCTGTATCAGACAATTTAAAATAAGGTTAATTCCATGGTCAAAAAGTGTTAGCTTGTCAGCAACCAATTCGTAGCATTGCTAAATGAATCCCTTATGTTCCGAATTTAATGTAAATAAACTTATATTTTAGTTTCATATTTTATTTCACTAAATTCTCCATGTTAGGCACTTTATTTAAAAGAGCTGTTTTCTCCAAAAATTATGGTGAATGGGGTAGCATATAGCGGTATCTTTATAAAGAAAGTTGTCTCACACTGATAATGTGGTAGCCTTGAAAATGTTTTGTATGTTTTGCTCATAACTAGCATAATTAAGAATTAATTCTTTTGACTAAAGAAAGGTAACCTGCTGCTCTGTTTCTTACAGCCTCTTGTGACTTTTTCATTCTGATCCTGTCTTGAAATCCTTTCCTTTCTTTTAAGGCTGCAGAAGAAATGGAACATGAATACTTAATAGTTTTTAAATTGTATATATTTGAATTTGTGTTTGCTGCCTGAAATGAGGATTGAATCTTGTGTACCAGTTTCTCAGGTTTTCAGCTGAGGTTTGTGCCTTTCCACTTAATCTTCTTGGAAAGACTTGACTTCTTTGAGCTAGCAAGTTGATGGCACAGGGTATAATTTTCCCAGGGTATTTAGTCAAGTGCAGTGTATTTGTTAGATATCATTTACATGGCTTCTTTTTCCCTGTCACAATCCTCTGTATCTTGGAATGTCTCCTTCTCTTGACGGTTCGTGTAAAATCAACTTTGAAGTTGTTGGCTGGTGGTAGAAAGCAAAAGACTTCTGCGGAGGAGAAGCAAAAGTAAGTTCAGAATTTTAATCATGAATAGTGTGCAACATGCAGGACGGGTTGGTTAACCTGTTTTATCTGATAAAGTGAAGCTTTTTTACTGATTCCTAAAATTGCAGCTTGAGGAACCAGAGCAGCTGGGCACATCCAACTTCTAATGGCTCTGAATGATAGCAAAGAGCTTTAGATATCCGTATCAGATCAGATTTGCCAAAAGGAGCCTAAGGCAATGCATTTGCGCTAGGGAAGCTTTTCTTCTATTTGTGTGACTTTCCACTGTATTTTCTTTCCCAGATAACATATACTGGATGCCCTCTTCAGACCATAGAAAGGTCTAGAGGAGATGAGTGCTTGTATGATCTTCCTTGATGGAACCAAAAAGAAGCTCTTAACATGTGGCATGTATGCTGTTTTATATTCATACAGTAACATGTCTTAGTGTTGATAGTGGCATTTTATTAACCTGCTATATAATGAAGTTCTGTTAGTTCTTCTGAAGAGTCTCTTAACAATACTGTTTAAAATAAACATCCTTTAAACTATAGCTTGTCACTTTTCACTGACCTTTGTCTGAGACAGCAGGCTAGTAACTACCACCGCAGAAAAATATCAAGGCAGGCTGTGTCATCCCCTGCTTTAAGGCTGATAATGACTTAGCCTTTCTTGAGGATAACCTATGAAGTTTCTTCAAGTTTGTTCTAAGAGAAACTTCAATGCACAGAGCTTCTATTGTTTGTAGACCTGCTTGGAACTTAATATTGATTCAATTTAAATAAGACAAACTCATTAAAGCAGAACATATTTTTTAATACCCTGAAACATATCTATTTGATAAAAGAAATCCGTTGTCCTCTGGGTTCCTCAGAAGGCAGTGTTGATGTAAGAGGAAATGAAAGTACAAGCTGTATTTAACATACAGTAAACATATCAAAGTTTTTCCCAGCAAAAATAATGCAAGTTACTTGTGGATGGGAATGTATAATAATCCACTCTGTCCAGAACTACTCTTCTCAGTTTTATTCACTGGAATGCAAGATAAAGTTTCCTCCCTTCCCTTTGCAGTTGTTTCCCTTAGAATATCTAAAATACTAGTGAGGATGTAGTGCCAATATCAAATCGGATGTTACGTTTGTATGGCTTTTAAATATCAGAAGCAATGTTATCACAAAAGATACACCTGGGAGCTAAAATTAAAACCTTTAATGCTTATTAAGAACAGTGAACTAAGTGCAGCATAAAACTAAAACATACTGCAGTTAGAATTTTGGCACCATTCTTCTAGTTGATCCCTGGCTCTTTCGTAGTGATTTCTTTGTCCATCCTGCAGGGTTTAAAAACCTTCCTAGTTTTGCCACTAGATACTCTTGTGCTCTTCACTTGTTTAATCTGCCTTTTCTCTCAAATTGGTGAATTAATGAACATAACAGAATTCAAAATAATTATTCCCAGCTTGTACTTTCCTGCAGTTTGTTGCTTCAGTTTCACAACGCCAAGAAGGGCTGTGTACCTGAAAGTTTATCTTTCTAGTATAGCCACAAATATTGTTGAGGGGAAAAAAAGATGATTCTCTTCCCTTATAAACCCACATCACCAACACCCTTTGGACTATCATACTACACCACCACAAATAGAATTAAATGAATTTTGCTTGACAAATCATTTCTTTTACTTCGCCATTACAATTCTTTTAGATGAAGGTAGCTGGGTTCTACGAGAGTCGTCTGAGTTTAATCTCATAAATTTGCTAAACCGAGGCTTGTAAGAGACTGATTCGGTATGAATGTTTTCAGTGATTGAAGCAGCCCTTTTCCCCTGTAGCTGCTAAGTCTCAGCCAGTTTTTGTGGATACATGCTGAGCTAAATCACGGAGCTGATCAGGCTGAAAAAAAACACCACTGGCAGCAGCAGAGAACAGCGTGGCCAGTTTAGGCCATTCAGTTGCTGCTGAATAAGAAACCACAGCCTAAGAAATACGGGTTTTGGAGTAGTCTGTAGGGAATTGCAGACAAATTCCTACTTTGTTGAGGGGAAAGCACTTCCATAAGAGGAATAAACACAGTGAGCATTCAGTATACCAAACAGCTGCAAGTAATGAAGCTATTGGATCAGTTCCTTTGGAAACTGCTTATGGCTGAATCTCCAGAGATGTTATTAGTTGTGTATATTTCAATTAACTGCTGCCACTGAAGGTAGAAACCTTTTTGAGTGTTACCTATACATCCTTCAGTGTAAAGGCTTAACAGTTATAGTACAACTTTTATAATTTGCATGCATGTGATCTATGTTATTAGATCTATGCAAATTCAACATACTTGCTTCATCCAAGCAAGCATGTTGCAATAGGGGCACTCTATTGCAGTTATAGCAGGCTCATTTTCAGTATAAATTCTGAAAATTCAAATGTTATTGTGTAGGATTTTAGAAAGTAAAAAACTAGTCTGCTACTCAGAAGGACCTTCAGCACTTGCACTTTAATTATTTATATATGAAATCTTATTACTAAGTAAACCTGGGACAGAATGGAGGGACTCGAATCCCAGTGCTGTGAGTAATTAGGTAGAATTCAGCCTGAAAGGAAACCTTTAGAAAAACTGAACTTGATAGAGGGTAAGTGGTGGCAGCATAGGAAGTCAGGTGAAGTCTTAACTACATCGGAGTGTTACTGCATTCCCATTATTTTTTCCTTGTACACACACACACACGTGTTTGTTTATGTGCAACTATAATGAATACATAACTTGGTTTTATTTTCTCTGATGTATATGAACAGAGTAATAAAGAACAAAAGGAGTGTTATTTTTTATCATGTTAAAAAGACAACAGAGTTCAGCAACAGTCCTTACGCTCTCTTGAGCACAAAGTTGTCTAAACAGATTGTTGTAAAATTGCCTTTATACTTGAATTGGAGCATCTTGCTAATCCAAGCATGCTTCTGACTAGGTGAGCTACTCAGTGGAAGAAAACGAAATTTCATCTCCACTCCATAAAAGTAGGTGAGATGTGCCTTCAGTCAGTCCGTGCTAAGGAAGCCAGGCTTCCCGAGGGCTCTGGGCAGCATTGTTCCTGTCCAGGACAGCTGTGCCTCTCAAACTGTTGCTGGGCTTGTGCACTTCCAACAGCTAAAGCTGGCCCTTCCTAGTACAGTTGATCCATAGACAGTATTATATGCGGGAAAGTTTATTCACTGTTGAAATGAAACAAAAAAGATAAGTTCTACATATAAGTGGACTTCTTTTTCTGACTGTGAGCTTTCAGAGTGATTTAACTGCACTAGGGAACTGCTGTTCTGCAGTGGTATCTTGGAAGCTTTTAACATGCCATTACCTCTTATTGCCATTTGTATTTTGCAGTAATAAAAATATATCTGTTGTCTTCTCACATCATATGTGGTTTATATTAATGTATTCTTTATTTGATGTGTTTACAGTCCTTCCCAATATGTTGGTTCTTTCCATTGACATAAAATGTATTGTTTGAGAGAGGTTACAATCCTCTTGCACATTTATGAGAGTTTCTTGACCATTTCTTTTATATCATTTTGTATGTGACCCTGCATAAAATAAATAGGGGGGAGGAGGGGGGAGGGAACTACGAAAAAATGTTTTCAAGGTCAGACTCTTGCTTATCCCTAATTAGAGAGGGTAAAATATATCCACCCTGAACTTCTGACTCCCTGCAATAACAGCCATATTCTCTTCCTTATAGGTGATGCTAAAGCTAGTAGGAATTCTGCTGAACAGAATCTCCAGAGAAAATACAGAGCAGCAAATGAAGAGTGTCATTGGATTGTCAAGATGCCTCATTGCAATAAAAGATCAATAAGTAGCAGCAGCAAATGGGAACTTTACTGTGAGTGGAATATAGAACATGTAGAGGCAAAATGTTTCTGCTTTAATCTTTCAGTTAATGAGAGTAGAGGTCTATATCAAGAAACATGAGATTTTGTGCAGCGTCTGACCAAACTGTCTGTTGTCAGTCGCTTCACAGCACAAAGACATTTCACCTGACCGTAAACTGATATTCTTGAGTATAACATACACCGATTATATAAAGGTTGATAATTGACAAAGTTCACTCAGTCCGAACTCGGGTAATAATTCCTGTCCGTCAAGCTAAATATATTTCACTGCCATATCTGGTTAAGCCAGTACTGTCTCTTTTCATTTGTGCAACACCTCCCATTTTGAGGATGCTGTAAAAACAGTTTCAGTTTAACTATCCTCATGTTCTTTCTCCTAGCATAGGAAATGGACTTTCTCTCCTGCCTTTTTTTACACAAACATATATTTACTGCTCTGCCATCAGTTTGGCAGTGTATATTTCAGTTGTGCATAGTAAAGTTAGTAATGCTGAGATAAAATCAAAGTGTTTCAAAAGAAGAACTATTTCTATGTATTTATAGATCTAATATTCACCAGTTTCACGATGCCTCTCTAATACCCTAGATTTCTGAATACTATGCTGGATTAGTTCTAAGATCAGGAACGTAAAGCACCTTACGGGAGAAAGAAATTTTTTTTTTTTATTATTTATTTTGGTGATAACTAGAAATCCAGACAAAAACCAACAAAGATAGAGATATATAAAAAAAAAAAGTTCATTTTCCCCACTGTGACAGCAGGCGGAACACTGTGATTGTAGAGGTCGTGTCACAGAGCCACTGATCAGGCTCTTCCACACTGTGCCCAGCAGAAGCTCTAGAGGAAATTACTGAAGCTGAAAACAGCTAAAAGAAAAGCAGATTCATACATTTAGGTTTTACATGAGTGTTCTTTAAAATTCCGGTGGGTTCTGCATCAGATGCTTGTATTTTTACCATTCCCATCATCAGCAAGTTCTGCGTTACAGATTGTGCGTGAATAGAAAAGTTAAAGTTGATCAAAGAAAGTTAACAAAAGAACTATGTTGTTCTGCACATAGTTGTGCGAATAAACTTAATTGACTAGGAACATGCATATCTAAGGAAAGGTTCTCAATGCATGTGCTGAGCTTGAACAAAGAAATTAGCAGCCCTTCCACTGATGGCGGAAAGGCTCTGTCTGCACATGCCATTAAGGTGAAGCAGACAAGCCATTACTGTGTTTGTAGATGGATAGCTACAGTATTTGCCTATGAAACCATAGCTCATTAATCTTTGCACCCTTTTATGGACTGTTAGAGTATGTGATGGGGTAAATGAATTGCAAGGTTAACCAGCTGCAGTTGTGAAATGGAGACATGCTTAACTAGATGTGATTTGAGATGTGAGAACTAGAGTATCTACAGGCAATCCAGGCAATGTTTTCCCCTATTACTACAGAAGCAAGAGGGTAATTTTTTTTAACAATACAATATATTTTTCAAAGTATGGGTGAAAATCTGGATTAAACTCTCTGAGGTTCAACTAATTCAGTAATGAGCTAAGACAGCTTGGTGTGCAGTAGCTGTACTGATGATTGAGTCTATAACCACTACAAGAAGATATTAGTGAAATTGAAAATAGGAGTAACTGGACCACCTTCAGAGTTCAAAAAAACCTTTGCAAAAGAGCAGAGACAGCAACTGTAAAATATTCTGGTCTTCCTAAAGTTGAAATCAAGAGTCGCCTGTGCAATGAAACATGATAGGTTTATTAAATATGCTGTAGAATACTATATGAGAAAGTTGGTTTTATCTGCTATGGTTTTTCTCCTTAATTTCAGCTGTATGTATGCTACTGCAGCTTCAAAACATCTGGGTACAGCAATTTTTTTCTTTTCTGCACCTGCAAGTGTAAGTACACACATAAACAAAAAAGAAATTAAATCTTTCACGGAGCCAAAGAGAGAGGAAAAAAAACCAACCAGCCATGAAGCTCAAGGGAGCAGTATGACAAGTGCTGAGCTGTAAACAAGCTTGAGAGGGATTTAATTCTTATGACAAGTGCCAGTAGTAGCATCTCACATGGACTTGGCATATGCACACATTTCAGAGGAGGAATCACAGAGGACTTAATGCAAATATAATAAAGCTCAGAGCGCAGCAGCCTATACTGTTCTAAAAATAGCCTCACAAATCAGGATGAGCTAGGGTTGTAATTATCTTGATTTTTTTTCAGAATTTTGCCACTTGTAAGAGGGTTTCTGGTTCACGCTCATACCATAATTAGCCTTTATAGCATATAAACTGCAAACTCTTTGGGGCAGGGATTGTGTGATATATTTTTAGGACAAGTACAACAAAACCTCATTGGGTGGTGTTTTCAGGGTGATGGTACAATATAAAGGCTGAGTAATAGCTGCTGTACTCGGTTTTAAAGAAGCTTATTTTAGGTCAGAAGCTTTTTGTTGGTGTTGTTTGTTAAGGAAAGAGAACTGAGATGTAATTTGGTATCCAAATTAAATTTTAAAAGCCTCTAATGCACACTTATTCCCTAATTACAGTCAGGTCCTTTCTCTTTCAAGTATGCTCATAACCGCTTCATTTCTCTAGCAGCATTCTGAGAAGCACATACTGCAAACCATACCCTGCAGTCTGTACTTAAGCAGATTTCCCCATGGCAGTTGATGAGTTTGTGCTGCAAGACATAGCCAGTTTTCACATAACCTTCAGGCAGCTTTGAGATGAGTTGCGTGCTCCCAGTGCTCCAACCATTACGCAAGTTTGAGTCGTTTAAGAAACCAGAGCAGTGCTCTGTTCACCTTAGATCTTCAATCCGGCTGCTTTCTTTTCTCCTTTCCTCAGTCTGCAATAAATTAATTTAAAGGTTAAATTTACTAGCAAAGGGTTAATAATCCCTGGAGGTATGGTTTTTGGGTTGTCTGCAGGCTCAGCCAAACACCATTGTGTTGGGTTGTAGTTAGCTTAAAAAACTGGTTTTGACCCTAGTTTTAAATTTCATTGCAAAAGGAGGCAGTCTCTAGGAAAAGAGTGTTTCTTGGACCCAGTCTTTCTTGCTCACTTAGATAACTGACAATTGGAAGACCACATTATTTTACCAAAGTTCTATTATGTTTTAAACATACTGAATTTTAAACACAGTTCTACAGTACTGACATTTCTGGATTTAAATATGAGAAATTTTTTGTGTGTGTGTGCAAATTACCCTTCATTTCTATGATGTAAATACTCAGTTTCTTAACCTGTTTCTCAGTGTGTGTTTTGGGCATCCCATGTACTGCAAATGATTGAAAATCGCTTTGCACTTGCAGTTGGTATGAATAACCTTCAAAATAACAATTAACAGGCTTGACGTTAAGAATGAAGTAGTTTCCCACCTTTGGCATGGAAAGCTAAAGCTGCTTATTTGCTCTCTCACGAACACAGTAACATCTCCTGTTTTAAAATGATTTTTTTAATTCTGATTTTTATTTCTATAATTTTTCATTTTAAGGACAAGTAAGCATAAAAGGAGCTCATTTTGTTTTGAAGTTAGTATTCTAATGGTTTGCAAAACTGTAAATAAGCATTGTGTCTTCTAGAAACCTGTAATTATTTTCTTCACTAATTTAAAATTACCTGGATAGATCAATGTATGGGAGAAGAGCAGAATATCGAAGTCCTTTTTTACCAGGTGACTAGAATGAAAATTTTTTAATTAATTTGTTGTTATCAGAGCAGATGGAAACTCCCAGTCAGAATTGTCCATTATTTGTAGAAGTTTTGGGAATCACGTCTAAATAAAGATTCAAATCCTGAAGTAAGTTAAATAAGCACTAAAATCCAAGCCCCTCTGACTCTTGAAAGCCAAATCTGGGTTGTTTACAGACCACTGGGTAAGCATCTTTGCCCATCACTGGTTTTGTGTGTTACTGCTCTTTGTAGAGAACATAAATAAGCTACATCTCTCTTAACAGACTTCACTTCTTTTCTTTTCAATATCCTCCGTTTTGTTGTTATTCCAGTATTTGATTTCTGTTTGTGCAATAGCAGTTGGAAGGGTGGTCCTGGGAGGACACTGGATACTGTGGGTGGTAGTAGAACTGCTCATTTTTATTGTCCTGGGATTATGATCTCTTCAAGAGTAAAAATGAATATAGACGATAGACAAGGCTGTGGTAGGCTGCTGTGCCTATGGGATTTCTATTAATTTTGGTATCTCTATATAGGTAGTGATGCCTAGGTATACACTTTATGATTCTTTATGTCAACCTTGCCCTTCTTGTTGGGGAGGGCAAGAAAGTCCCTGCTCACCCTAGGCTTTGAGTAAAGACTAGTTATGTGAACACAGATATATAATAACTAAGTCTTTAGGCCAATCCAAAGACAACTATATACTACACTATACTATTCTTACAATGTCCCTATAATATAGGAACAGGCTATGACAGATAATGTATGTATATATGGCTGGTGTTCTGTAAGCTTTCTATGCAGAATGTTTTGCTTAATTTTATAACTTGATTGAACCGAAGTTGTGTGTCTTTTTCAAAGGTAGAAGACTGGATTTAGAAGACAGGTTGCTGAGGTAAGAGATAACTGTTGTTCGAGGCTTCCTTGTGCTTGAGCGCTGTGTAGTGGGAGCAGAGTGTGCCTGCCAGGCGGCTCCTTGCACCCCTCCACTAGGAGTGACTTTGAGCACACCCTACTGCCACTGTCATCATTTTGGTTCTAATAATCGTAGCAAAGACTGCTGCTTTCATAGTAGTGGGGAGAATTTCTATAAACAAGGCAAATATCTGTTTCTGAAGGAGGGTCTCAATTTTTTTGTAATTAACAGAAATTGAGTCGATTAAACTTTGTGTGCTCTATTATTGAACCTAGCCCACCCTTCTAGGGCTGTAACTAAAAGCAATGAAGAGCAAGCTGCCAGTTTCTATAGCTTCTTCAAATAGCTTACAATTTAGATCTTGCTTCTGCTACATTTAAGAGTGAGAGAGTACTTCTAGTCTTCTGGGTATATATATTGGTCTGAACATTCAGAAGGTTAAAAATACTACATTTACTAGATTTCTCTTAGTAAAAAAACCAGAAATTCATTCTGTGTGATGAAGACAGCATTCACCAGAACACACAATTATCCTAAATGCATTGGCTGAGTTTAAACCTTGCTCCGTTAATTTCAACTCTCTGTGGATGCACAGGCCAAACACCAGTAACCTGCAAGATTTGTTAAAGGCTTTACTCTTCCAGTTCCCACTGGGTTATTTTAATGTTGACAGCTGTTCAAATTCTCAAACTGGAGCTTCACATCCATATTCCATTCCTCACAGACACCTGTAATGGGATTCATCTGTTTTCTTTGTTATTCCCTCTGCTCATTTAAATGTAATGTGCATTTCTCATCACACCACTGGATTAACTTTTATATAAATTACTAAAATGCACAGATACGCACACACACATTTGTCCCAGAAGAACGGAGCATGGGCTTTTGGTTTTGAATATAAAGCTGGCCAAAGATAAGTACCATACTATAATCCTCATGCCTTTCTTTAAAATAAAAGAAATTTTTTATTATGTGGCCAGTAAGGCATGGCCTTGTGAAGATCCTCCGGAGATTTTCATCTTCCCTATTCCCCTCATCATTGAGCAATCTTCCAGGAGCAGAGGAACTCATTCCATTGATACTTCTGGTGGTTTGCTACCAGTCACTGGCTCCCTCCCTGTCCCTCCAGTCCACCTCTTCTGATTTATATTAGCTGGAATCGTGGCTTTGCTAATTTTTTTCCTGGGAGGGGTTAGCCAGATATTCTTTGCTTCAGACATTATTCCTTTCCAGGGCCTTTGTTCTGCAAATGATGTGTTAATGTGTGTTTTAACCTGATGTCAGATTCAGATTCCTATTGAACCAGTCTTGTCTGCCTTGGTTCATCTACAGTGCAGGCAATTCAGGATGCCAGCCTTGTATTTGCACTTGAATAAACTCAAATATAGCTTGGGTACCGTGGTTGGTAAAGCTGAGGGAGCGTGGCTGAACGGCCTGAGACACGGCTGTTAAGCCATACAAAGTTTGCTGCTGCCACAACTGCATTCCTTGCGACACCTCCCTCGGCCTATTTGAAGTCTTGTTGGTCAGTCTCCACTGTACTGTGGTCCCAACAGGGATCATCACAGAATAGTTCTAGCGCACAAATTAAAAGTATGAGATTAGCTGAGATGTAGACACTAAGAATCTAATCTGCAGAAGACACATGCTGCAGTGCTGGTCAAATTAAATTCTACTAGGAAGTCAGGCTTGTATGTATCTTATTTAATTCCCTTCCTCAGTGAGCAGGGAGCGAAAGAATAACTTAATCTAGATGAGTCGGTGTTATCTACATCCCTGCAAGTACTCTTCCCATACCAGCAGTGTTGCCCACTTAGCTGGAAGAAGGGCCTGCTGGTGTGATGACTCTGGGTGTCATATTTGCTTTTACAGCCTGTACATGAGGCTGGCAGGCTGTTGGCTCATCAGTCAAGGGTGGCTTCTGGGGATTAAGTGATACAGTGCTTAGATGAAGCTGTGGTCCTTGTAGCTCTTGACAAGGATGGGGGTTAGACTGCGGGAATTTAGTAATTAGTCTAGTGGTCTTGTGAGGAAAAAACGTAATGCAAAGAAAAGATGTAAAATACTTAATTTGAACAAAATCTAGTCTGCCCTGACTTTTGATTTTAGCTACTTGGGGAACTAGAAATAACATGCTGCTGTTTTAACTGTGCAACTTTGGCCTTTTAACTCCAACCCTTATTGTCATTTTTCACTTCTACTACAGCTGCATAAAGAAGCCCAACCCAGATTTATAGTTTTGGTATATATGGTATAAACATGGTATATTTTTTTACTAATCAGTTAACAAAAATATCCTGTAGAAAGATTGCAATAGGAGGTTGGAGAAAGGAAGTATTTTAATGAATCAAAGTCAGAAATATGGGGAATAAGCAATTTTCTAAAATTAGCCTTCAATGAAAATCGGATTAAGCAGAGCATATATAGTACTTTTATTTGGGCTAGAAACAAAGTATTTCCTTAATTTCCATTCTAGTGTTTTGATGTACAAGGCCTTTCCTGAGCAAGTGACCAAGGTGTAATACTCAAAATACACAGGGAGTAGCATCAATCAGAACAGAAGATTTCTTTTGGAACAGTTCAGATAACTTCAGTGTTATAAAAAAGAAAAAAATTTCCTACAACATACTTTGTATGAAGAATGAAGGTATGTTTTGAATCTTGGGGTTTTTTTCGATGGTGTAAAACTCAATCATATTTGCATAGGAAGATTTTGACGTCTCATATAAAGCCTTTTCCTGTCATACCTTAAAAGCAAAGAGAGTGTATAGTTTCTAATAATAAAAATCTTTGCTCTTTTTTAACAGACGTACTAGTATGAAGATGTTACCTGTGCATCAAGCATAAAGAATGTTGTTGTCTTATTATGATGTGTCAAAATATTGTTTAATGAGGAAAGGCGTATAAAATGTACAAAGCAGGGTAAAACAGCTACTAATACCTTCATTACTATCTGTCAAAAAAATGATAGTCCTATCAGTAAATGAGTGAGCCAGAAGGAATAAATGGACAGCTCATAGAAATTGCTTTCACAGTGATCTCTGAACACAGAAGATGCAGTTTTAAGCCTTCAAATTTCAATGCAGTCATTTTGGCAATAGCAACATATGAATGTGGTAGGTGTCAAAAATGTTTTACTCTTTATATTTAGTTTTTGGAATATTTTTTAGTTTTAAATATCTTTTTGTGAAATATTAGTGTGTTCTACCCTTCAAAAATTGTTTAGCCACAAGCATTATTCTGGACTGTAGAATTCAACCTACTAATTACACTTCTAACAAGTGTAGCTGTTGGGGTTTTGGCATTTCAGAATTGAAGGATCTCTTTGTCTTGCTCGAGGCATATAAGAGCATAATACCCCGAACAAAATGCCAACCTGACTTGGTTCCAGGATGTGATGTTGGGGCATAATATTTTTGAGGCTCATTCCAATAATAAATTACAGTTTTAATGATGGGTTTGCTGATATATGGCAAATAGAAAGCAGTTTTCATAGATTAAGCAACATCGCTCCTCTGCAAGGACTAAAGAACAGTAAATTGTTAACCACCTAAGTGTTCAATTGTTGAACTTTCCGCTGAATTATTTAACACCTTCCTCCTTCCTGCTTTAAGGTATAATCTGCATTAGAAATACTATTACTAATCAGGTTACCAAATCTTAAATCATATATACCACTCCTGCTATTTTAAATCTGTACATGATGTTTACCTGAGAAGCACTGAAAGGAGACTATATTTCTCATAAATTAATTGATGAATATTTATATACCAGATGGTTTTTCAAGTGCTAGCCAAAACTGGTGTTTAAATCGGAGCAATTGACAAAGATTGAAATAAGAAACTCATGAAAATATCTGTGCAGGGGTAGTGCATTTGTGACTTCTAACAGCCAATTTATTTATGGATTTGGAAGTACAGTTTGCCTGCTGCTGATAGATGTGTGAGCTTCACCTTCTTGATTGTGCATCTGATCCAGTAGTTAGCCTGTGCTTTTAAGGGAATGCTTACTGCTGTACGTAGCACAAGATTAGCAAAGGCTGGGAGAATATGATGACTCCAGTAACATGAACATCTACCTACAGTATCCCTCAGAAGAAGTAAGACTCTGTCTCTGTGTCTCATTTTGCTGTGTACACTTTGAAAAGGCAAAGTCTTTGTTTACTGGTTAAGGATTGAAGTCTGAGACATGGGGGAAGAGGGAGCAGGGGAAAGGTGATGGTTTATTTTAAAAGGTGCGTTCCAGCCTTTACTTATCGCTATTTTATACAGTTTAAATTAGCTAAATTTCAGTACATTTGTTTTAATGTATTTGTCCAAGCAACACCAGTTATCTAGTAGCATTTGCTTACAGATTGAATTTTGGTGCCATCATCTGTTGACAGTGTATAATTGCAACATGGGCAGACTGGGATCCTAAAACATCTATGATTACGCTTTTTGTATTGCGTGTTTCACATAAAACTTCCAATTCTTGTACTCACAGAAAGACCTTACATATGTTGCTTTAAAGAAAAAAAAACAACAAAAGTCTATACAGTGGAGCAGCCATTGTCTGTTGGGTTGGATGTCATATGTGAATACTAGTGCAGACAAAGCAGAAATTTTACAGGGAAATAAACTAGACTGTGAAATCTAGAACAGCATCTATAAAGCTGATTTCTTGTAGCCACTTTATGTCAAAAACTACAGGTTCTCCTGATATTTTGCAGCAAGAATGTGTGTTGTAGTTGTTACTCTGTTTGGAAGGTTCTGCTCTTTATTTTGGTTAAGAGTTTCTGTCCTGCATGAATAAAACTATTTGAACATAGTTAACGCTGACTTAATTCTGCTGCTCTAAAAACTAGAGCTAAAACTCCCATTCATTTTTCTGGGAATAAAGTATCCTGCCAGTATTCTGTGTTCTCTTCAATACTAGCATCTGCAGAAAGAAATGATTGGTTTCTTTGCTTTACCAAAATGGTGTATTTAATTTCAGCAGATCATCCAGAGACAAGAAGATTTAACATGAGTCTTACTTGCTGGTAGTAGATGCCTACACTGTAATCAGGATTTTCTAGCTGTAAGGTGGTGTAGTAGTAAGGTTCCTTTCCACATTTGTAGCTCGTTATCACTGGGTGAAAAACTTCTCTCCATTTATAGCCTCAGCTTCCATTTATCACCTTCTATCAGAGTCCAGTAGAAGAAATAAGTATGAAGATGTTGGAGAGACGTCTGGAGTAAGAGTCACACTTGTCAGAATGAAGAAGGAAACTTGGCTATGCCTCAGGGCTACGTGCCTGATGTTTGTGGGTGAAAGTCATTGTCCAAACTTGTCTGTGTCTGGGTTGATCTTTCTCCATTAACAGCCAGTGGAGAGAGATGCTGACGTGATCTCCACCCAGACAGACGTTTATAATTGGCAGGCATACCAGCTTCTACCCATTGGTGGTAACAGGACCTCAGTCTCAAGTGCAGATGCTACAGTCTGAACTTTGCTAAGATGGATCCTATGCAATATATCCACACTGTTGCCAGATTTCTGTTGCAGAGAAAAACTCCATGATGAATATCTACAAGAGGTTGTCATCTGAAAAGGAATTACTTAGAAAATCCCAGAGCCCTGAAACCCAGAAGAACATGCTGGAAACTGGCCCAGCTCTGAGCAGGGGGTCAGACCAGACAACCGCCACAGTCCTGTCCACCTACAACTTGTGAGCGGTTTTGGGTTACCCCAAAAGAGGTACCCTCTCCCAAGGGTGAGAATCAAGGGGAATGTTTTCTCTTGTAATGTGTGCAGGATTTCTATGTGTTATAGGTGATCCTTAGCAACCAAACAGATATATAGCATTTATAACTCAATGACAGATCTGTGCTGCACAGTAAGCTGCCCAGGTGAACTCAAAACTTGTCACTGATTTTTGCACTCTCTTAATCTTCCTGTTTATTCTGTGCTTCATTAAAGTCAATCTCTGCTGGACAGACTGTCACTCAGGCTAGGCCTGTCCTGCTGTCTGCGCTCTCTGGGGAGCACCCTTCATCCTGATAAATGGTCTATTAGGAGAGCACGTGTCAGAGAGAAACCCTCTGTGAAGCTAAATAGATTAGTCTCTTCTCTCTGAACAGTCTCAGTGGAATGGGGTAGGCACGATCGTTAAAGCGGATTTAGAATGCAAAGACACTTTTTCCTCCGGACAGGAAATTGCTCTGAGTTTGGAAAGGTATGGATTAGTTCTAGTAAATGTATAAAGGGAAGACTCTCAGCATTAGCCCTTGCCACCACAACGGATGCAGTGCTGATGGTCTGGAAGTTGCTGAACTTTCTCATGGTGCCTGCTTGTGAGTTGAGTGGAGACAGCCTTTCTCTGTGGAGATTTTGCAATGCCTTTCTGTAACTACAGCAATTGCTAGCGTGGAAGAGCAGTACTAAAAAGCATTTCATATTCTTGCAATGCAGTTTAGCAGCTGCAGTTATGTTAGTCGGACCAGCATAATGACCGGCAAACCTCCAGCAAAGGGAGGAAATTTCTTGATCTTAACAGATGTCCCATCCCCCTAGCTGTGGCATTGTAAGTCATTGCTGTGCGGTCCTTGACCCTCTAAACACATCATGGGAACAGCAAGGCCAAAAAATCCCTTACAAATGGAAAACCTGCCCTTGAAACCATCTGCTTAGAAGTGTGACTTAGTATGAGGTATCACATACCCAAATGTCTCTGGTTCATCATCTAGTGGTGTCCTGGCTTAGGTTTCCTCAGGCACAATGTGAGGAGGCCAGAGAGGAGCTTGGGTTGTTCCTGTTGGCTTCTTCATGGAGATCTAGAAGTGCTAGGGAGAGGAGGACAAAAGCTCAGTTGTTTCTGAGGTTAGTGGACACTTAGCAGAGGTTGGCTCTGTTCTCCTGCAGACCCTCAGAAGCAGCTTTGAGCTCCCAAGGTTGCTGCTGTTTTTTTTAAAAAGAAAAAAAATATCTTTCCCTTCAGTGTTATTTACGTCTTCCCTTTCTCTGCATTAGTGAGCAAGGATGAAGGGAAAACTGATTCAGAGCTTCTCCCCACAACTATTGTATCCTAAGCAGCCATTTCCATTAGCTGCAAAAATCTCCATTTCTCTGGTCTTGACCTTATTCACCTCTCTGTGGGTGTTTGAGGTGTTGCAGGGGTGCCTGTGGGAAAGGGAGAGCCTATGCAAAGAGTAGGCAGACAAGATCTTGGTGCTTCTTTTTTGTTGCTTGCAGGAACTAACACGCAAAAGCTCTGATTTTCACCCTTGTTGGAGCCAGTCCAACAGAAATATCTCAATTCTGTTGGCACCAAAGAGGGTGGCAGGTCGTCGTTGTACAAAAACGGGGAGGGAATGCTGCCAGAAGACTCTTGTGTGAAGAGTGGCTATGGCCCAGTGAGAGGACAGAAAAAGATTATGCTGAGAGAAGCTAATTTTAAATGAACTAAAGGAAGATAAATTCACATTTGCTGTTAGAGTGTCTTCCAGGAAAAGAAATCAAATAAAATAAAAGTAATAAACAGCAAATTCAACATTAGTTTTAATGAAGGACTAAGCAAATATTGCAGCTTTTTATTACTATTATGAAAAAGTCTACAAGTATCATAACAATATGCATGTTGTAAACTCATGTAATCGCATGCAGTTATTGTTCCTAAACTGCATCTTGGTTTTTGCAGCGGTAATATATTCTCTGTCTGCCTGGGAAGATTTGGTAGACAATGACTGCAATGATGGTACAAAAGTTGAAAGAGGTAATGTGGGGGAAAGGGAGTTCTGGAAGACTCTTTTCAGCTCTTTCTTTTGTTGTTATTTATTTAAATGCAAATCTTTCAGCCATTAAAAAAAAAAAAAAGATAAATATTCAGTAGCCTTGGTGGATTCATGAATGTGAGGCTGAAGTTACAGAAATGGTGAGTCATACAGAAACCTGTCCAGGGAAACAAGGTGCTTCTGGAATTTTGAAGTTAAAGGAGGAGCAGAGTATAGCAAACTCTTAAAATAAGCCAAGGCCTATAGTGTATTTTAGTGTCTTCTAACAGTGTACTTCAAAAGTCATATTTTAAAAATAAACTGTGTAGGAAAATATTCACTTTGTTCGTCTTTGGGCAGACCTAAGCAGCACTGAATTCAGACAGCTGTAATCAGTGCAGCCTTCTGCTTTCAGATCTGTGAATGACAAGTGCCTGTAAAGGCACGGTATGTTATTGTTAGAAAAGCAGGTTGTGACGAAGTCTGGGACGAGGTCATCATACACAACTGTAGTTGTGAGCACGGTATCTAGAAATGTTGTTTTGCTTGAGTGCAGTATTTCAGGTTCTGGTTTGCATCCATGGAAGTAGCCCTCCCCAGGCTGAGATCGCCTCCCAGGGCTGGACGTGGTCTGATGCAAACATGTGCAAAAGCTCATTTTCCCTTTCTGTCCCTTGGCAGATCAGTGTTTGTACAGCGTGGCTTTCGCTCCCTGGGCAAAGCGCAGCAAAAATGTGGCTGTGCCACGTGGCTCCTGTGAGAATGGTACTAAACTTTCCTGCAGCACTGGGGGGCCTGGGTATACCCCCCTTTCCCCTGTCAGTCCTGACGAGGGTGTGAGAGTCGGCTCCTCCACCCAAACAACATTATGGCATGCTATAAATATGTTAATTGTTTAATTTATTAAGGTTAAAAGTTACTTGACCTATTTTAAAAACATTGCTGTTTCCAGGGTGTCAACAATAAAAATAATACCTGAAAGAGACCTGCAGAAAAGCTTGGATGCATGTCATGAATGTCATGTTACTTCATGGCTTTATGTTTAAGCATCTTAATTACCACATCTACTTATACTTAGAAGATTACCAACTAGAATAAGTTCAAAACTTTGTTTAAATGAAATCTATATAGCATAAAAAGAATTCACAGTAAACATCTTTGGGATGCAGGTAAAGATGACAAAAATGTGTGGTTCGGTATTTATTGTGTATTGGTATCATTATTCTTGTCTTTTTTTAACGTTTCTACCATACCTCATTATGACTTCATTACAAGGGCTTTGCCTTTACAGTATGACATGGGTAAGCTTATGTTTAACATTATTATTGTATCATTTGCTTCTAAGTGCTGCCTATTTTATTGCTGAATTACAAATTTTTAGCAATATTATTTAGAAAATAAATGCCAACAAATGTCTAGGATTTTTTTCTGGTTTTATTCAGATCAGTTTAAATTAACCTGTTCAAATCTGAGATAAAATACAGCTTAGTAGACTCTATATATAACCTTAACAGTCATTTAGCACTGACTAGGACTGGCCAGAAAATTAATATTTAGGGAGGGCTTCATACATTTTGGGACAAAAGACATCTCAGGTTTTTTTTCACTGCTTCTTGAGGAAAAAGAGAGAAGTTCTCTATCTGTTGCAGTTGAGGGCATGGAATGTGGATCTTCTAAGACTACTGGGTGTTTAGGATTATATATTATTCAAGTTGTATCTCACTTTATAGTCTCCACTTCCACATTCCTCTTTGAAAGCACATTTGGAATACTGTTGTTGGCTTGTCTTCTTGCTTTCAGTTGGGGACAAGGTGCTACAAGGATTCAAGCACCTGTCCTCAAGCTCAAGGTGTCCAGAGAAGGACTTGTGCAGCAGCACTCCCTTCTGTACCTTAGGTCTGGACCGGTTGGACACCATCCTCATCCCAGGCTGTGTGTAGACTCACAGGATGCTTTCCCATGACTTGCTAATCCAGCTTGGGAGCCAAATAAGGTGCGTATTTGCTGACAAGCTGCCTGGAAGGCAAGGAGAATCAGTTTTTCAAATATTGCAGTTCCTAAGAAGAAAGGGCTTGCCTCTTTCCCCTCCCTCACCCAACTAGATGTAAAATAAAAATGTATAATCCTTCAGGAAACTGGCACATTAGATAACGAGTAGGTAAGAATGGATTGTTCCTTTCAAGTCGGTTTTCAAAAGAGGAAAATATTTAGAAAATTAATCTTGCATTCTAGATAGCAGTGATTTTGTTTTAAGCAGCTGCCAGTGAAGAGTCTGGCATCAAAATACAGTGGTACTTGTAAGCAGTAATCAATAAACATGAATTATTTAGGAAACACCAGATAAAAATGGGCGAGTATTAAAATAGAATCAATTCACTGTATAAGCACTAAGGAATGTGTATGAATTCCTAGCAAATAGATAGTGACATCCTCTTGGAATCTCAGTTTACGTGCACAAAAACAAAGTGTAAGTGAATATTTAATTACCTAAATGTAAATAAATTATATATAAATTTTAACTAAACTGCATGAACTAACTGTTAAGGATCAAGGGTCTTAAGTTAGAACATCTACAGTGTATAAAAGCAGGCACGTCTGGCCAGATGGTGTGAGAATAAGAAATGACTGAATTTCAAATAAACCACAAGCACCTAGAAATGATATGAGGTCAAGTCAAGGAGCAGAGGGATTCAACTGACCACCACACTTTAAAACAACCTGGAAGGAAGAGATGAGCCAGTTTAGGAGTGACTGCTTTCCCTGTGCAACTGGTAGAGAGAAGGTTTTAACACCATTCCAAGGTGGAGAAAAAAGATCTATAGTAGAAATGGCAACACACAAGAGACACACCAATTCAGGCAATTTACTCTGCTAGATGTCAAATGCTTTTTTGAGGCTATAAGTGATCATTCAAAAAATTTTTTCAGCTCAAGCACTCATGGCCAAACCAAGCAGAGAGGAGTCTCTACATTGGAGGGGCAGTGAGAAAGTCTCATTTAACACCGACACTGTGTTACTCACACTTTTTGCTTATTCTGTCTGTAGAAGTCAGGTCCCAACAGAGCTCTTGGATCCTGGAGAAGCCTGATGAGAAATGTCATTCCAAACCCAAAGACGGAGATGTCGCCCCATAGAGAGGAAGAGGAGTAATAGTCCTCACATGTAAATGAAATGAGGCAAGGCATGAAAAGTGCTTCACAACAAGAGAAAGATTGAAGCCAGGAACTAGAAGTGCCTGGAAGAGCACTTTGGAAAGCAAGCACCTGTGGGATGGTAAGAAAACGTCAAACAGGTAACGGAGTCAAGAAAGAGGATAGAGATAATCCCTCTGAAAATACTAAAATGAGCTTCATAACCTACAGTTGTGTCTCTGTAGTACATGTCTGAATAGACGTGGGAACAGGAAATGGTCATTTATAAGCTAAAGCAAAAAGTAATGAGAGGGGTGTTAATTTTTTTTTTTTTTTTTTTTAAAGCAGTGAGTGACTTGCATAAAACAGGGAGTTAGAGCATGACCCTGTTTAAGCCAGTGCCAAAATCCCTTTGAATTCATGTCACAGTCAAGGCTTTTTACTCACAGTTCCCGGCTGCTCCCCACCATGTCACGTCAGCACTGCCTCAGTGTTAGAAGTCAATACTGGTCCTTCAGTTGTGTGCAGAGTTATATACACATGTATGCAAGTGCTGTATGTTTTGTACGCTGAAGTGTACGTGGCTGGCTCCCATTTTGTTGTTAGAAAAACTAAGGCACAAAGAGCTGGAGAGAGGAGTAAGGCTCCTGACTTGCAGCCCAGCACTTTGTGGCGGGGAGCACAGTACTTCCCTCTGCTCCAGTGTCCCCAGGCGCCCAGACTGCCCTAGGGACCTCCTGGGAAAATGGGCCATCACCTGTTCCTGGAAAGCTTGTATCAGTCAGAGCATGAGACCAGTACTGCTTTACACTTTGCAACGAGCAGAGAGGCTGATGAGAATAGCACTCATACATCTGGGGAAGCGTGAGTCCTGATAGCGCAGTGATAGCCTTTAATAGGTAGCGATGTACACATTCAGATGCAGTACAGGTATAAAAATAGTAATCTGTATGATGCTCGTCCTGTGTAAGTATGACAAGCATTGCTGCAGGCATGCAAAAAGGCAGTAAGATAAAGTAGTTTTCTGAGTGCTATGCAGCAAATTACAGACAAAGCCAGAATTCAGGCACAACTAATCCTCAGTCTGTGTCCAATCCTACTAATTGCTCAAAGTCTCTCTGTTGTTGTCGCATACAAAAGGTAATTACATATTTGAAAATGTTCCCCGGGTAGCTGCTTGGACAGCTATTAAAGAACCCACATGCGAGGGATGAACAGAGCGAGACTGTAAGTTTCTCATTGTTTAACAGAAATGCAGGACTGGCAAACTCCCCCATCATGTGCAGGATTGGTGCTCTGAATCGCACAAGAAGGAACTTCCATTGCTTTCAGGGTCTGCAAGATTAGCCCCCAGTTTGAAAAGGAAAAGCCTTACCTGACAGGCTTTTGAGGAATGTTCCTCTTTGAAGAAATAATTCAAACCACCGGTTCATTCTAGAGCGTTATTAGAGACCTTCATCCCTGTGCTTCAGTTACTGGTTTCCTTGTGCATGGAGTGAATTAGTGCCATGTTCCAGCTGGGTTTCATGATTGTATTATGCAGTCACTAGTAAAATCCATTCAAGTCGGCTCTTTGAAATACCAACCTGTTGTGGATGCGATGTCATGTTTCATGGGAGCTGGTTACATTATGAGAGAAAGCAAATGTTTGCATAGTAGGCTATTTAGCTCTCCTTTGAAACTGAACTTTTGGACAAGCAGGAGGAGGTAAAAAAGGGGGGGGCGGGAAATTTTAAAACCTTTGGATGGGTGGAAGCTTCAGCAAATTACTGATTACTTAACTGTATTATTTGTCTCAAAGGCAAAAACATCCTGTGCCTTCGTTCTGCTGTTATCTTGCTGGAGTCGATCAATTTAGCAAAGTTGTTCGAGCAAAGAATTAAACGTACTTGTACGATGCTCACCACTGGGCACCGAGTATTGCAGAGGCAGAGGAAGCACATTTCTGCTTCCCCTGCCTGCCTGGTTCTAACCCTGACCCACCACCACCTTGCACTTGTATGTGTGTGTTTTGCTGAATAGACAAAACGTGCTTATTCTTTTCTTCTAGCTCCACTAAAGTTTAAATTTGTAAACTTAAAAGTTCCTTCTCCTGTTATTTCCTTAGCTGCTTCTCCTGTAACACTTTTAAAATATGTCCTGACCTATAATCAGGAGTAAGAGAAGCACATTGATATTGCTTTCAAATGTATGTATTATCTAAAAGGCAAGCCCATGTAAAACGTTTTCCAAATGAACTTGGTTAAAATTGCAAAAGTATAGATGGATGGAGAGTGGGAATTTCCAGCATATCCAACTGCAGAAGAAAAGTAGAAACTGCTTATCTTAACATGTCCCATAAAATTCTGTAGGTTGCCAGCTTCAGGTGATGTGCCCTTATTAAAGCACCAAAATGTTTCTAGACTCACTGCAGCAAAAGCAAAGTTGTTCAACAGCAGTGTTCATCTATTAGGACAGCAAAATGATCACTGATTTTACATAAGTAACAGAAAGGTTAAGTTCGATCTTCAAAAAGAGGACTTTTTTAGCCACGAGTGACAAAAAGCAGAAAGTTGTATACAAAGAAGCCATTTAATGCAGATTTGCCATAAGGCAAGATAATACTGCTTGAATGTTATGAACTGCAGAAACTCCATGAACGCATTATATTTTAAACAATCTGTTTTACAAACTATGTACATTCTTCTGCTAAATAAGATGAATTGGGATTCAAGAAGCAGCACATCCTGACAAATCTCCTCCTAAAGGCATCCATTAATATAAATCAACAGTAGCAATTTTGTTTGATCATTTATTTGCAAGAATCATTAAGGTTTATTAGCATAATTATTCCCTGTGGGACTTCATGTCATATAAATGAAAAATGGCATTATCAATATTTAAAAGATAAGTGCGTAATGTTCAGAGTACTTAAACAGTACTCTGCAGGTGGTGTCCAGCTGTAGCAAATTAGATTAGGTTTGATTCCTAAATTGCAGAAATATAATTTTAGTGCAACTGTTTATTTCAAAACTACATTTGCTTATTGTGCAAGGCAGAAACACACAACCAAACTCTATAGCTACTTGTTACAGTGTATGTGTGCACATCGTTTTCTGATTTCAAGTAAGCAACTTGTCTGAAGATATCAGATGGGAAGCAAATGTTGCTTACTGGTGGAAGTCCTTTTATAATCTTGTCTCTTTTACTTTTTACAGTTCTATACGATGACCTGACGTTTTCTTGGTGAAACGAGAGGACTTTCTCCCTCATCCTCCTATCTCCTTCCAAGCAAAATAGTGGTTATGGTGTCATTAGATTTCCTTCTCTACAGAGACACGGAGAAGGGCCCTGCTTTCCTGCAGTAGCTCTGAGACCAAAATCAGCTGGTGCCGCTGTACCAACTCTGTGATCATCTCAGTCCTAAGAATGAGCTTGGTGTACACAAGCACATTTTGAAGCAGACACAGGGACTGATGCATGGCAAAGCCTTTAGGGTAAGATTGCGCCGGTCCTGCCCCTGAGCAGGCAGCTCCCACGCTCACAGCCTGCAGGGCAGGCACTTTCAGCTTGCTGAAGGATGCCGAGGAGGTCAGAGTTAAGAAGAGAGTATATGGGAATATAATTATGACATTTTGCGGGAGGTCAGATGAGTAAACTGCCTGCTTGTCATCTGCTTAGGGGAAGTGCTGTGCATCCTTGGTTCCCCTTGCTGCTGCTAGAGCCGAGTGCCGAGCGGCAGGCGTGAGCAAGAGCACGCACCGCTTTGGGGAAAAGTTGCCAAAGATTCCCGCACAGATGAGTCACCATCTGGGCGCTGCTCCTCTTAGTGAAAGCCTTTGACTGAGGGAAGGGACTAGCGAGAGTCCAGCTGCAGGGTGGCAGAGTAAACACGCAGCTTTCAGGGCTGGGTGAGCCCTGCTTTTGGGCAGCAGATCCACGGTGTGCAGAGCAGCATGGTGCGTGGCAGGGAGTGGGGGCACTGAGCTGCACCCCCCCCCAGGGCAGCCTCTCGAGCCCTCTCCGCAGCTGCTGGCACTGCTGTTACCCCCCGCAGCAGTGTGCCCTTTTGACAGACCTGGCATGCAGGGTCCCAGCAAACGAATCGTGCTGAGAGGGGAGAGACTGGAAACACCTTGCAGACAGAAACCTGTGGGCTTTGTCTGGTCCATAGCAACACAGAGGCAATTCCCCACTTTGCTAGTGAATTTTTTTTTTTGGAGCACAAAATCGCTGTTTTATCAGCAGCAAAATGTATCATTAACCACCGTGTGCTCTTCTCCTCTCAAAAGGCTCTTGAATAAAACATCAGGGATTTTACTGAAAATGCCCCAGGACTCCTCCAGACACATCCCCATGCGGGGCAGGGAAGCAGAGCCTTCGCCAGCCTGGGGCTCTGCCAAGGCTGACAGGCAGGATGAAGTGCCAGCGTAAGAGATGGACGCAGGCAGCGGAATTACTTTCACATTGCTCTCGGCCCTTTCTGGGACTGATGTTTATTTTCTGTTATTGACCTTCAGTTGCCCTTTCTGTTGGTTGGCTTAAGGTTATGGTTATGGACTAGTTTGTTGTATACTCTGTTGTTTGCAAACGGCATCTTTCTTCTTAGTTTTCTGCTCTTTGCTAAGCTCCCCTTTGGAGCTCCTCAGTTTTTTAATTATTCACAAATGTTAAACTGAACTCTGGAATTGTGTTTGGTGGTATCTTGCAGGAATGAAAGGGGTCTGCTTTTTTCTAAGCATGTTTCTTGGTGCTCTCTTTTGCACTCAATTAGAATATATACTAACACCTGGACTTGGTGCTTGCAAGGGAGTAGGCAGTCCAGGAAGCGTATGCCACCTCACCCTTTTACTTGGTGTATACTTTTCTATGGGTGCTGCTATAGGGAGAAGAAGAGTAAAGCTTAGTACTTAACAGTTTTTTCTCAATATCTCATTCAGCCTTGGAAGTTATGAATCATCCTTCCAGAGGCGTACATTCTGATGTCATTGCATACAAAATACTGAGAAGGAAACCATGACCTGGTCAAGTGCTTAAATGATGGCCAAAATCAGCTGAGGCGATGATGGTTGCTGGGTTGGGGGTAATGACTGGTTTCCCTCTGGGACACTCCCTTTGCCCTGTTCAGTTGATCACTTTGGCAGATGGGCTTGTTGCAGGCTGGTTACTCAAATGCCTCCTCTAAACCCTGCACAGGAAAGACACCGAGGATAGGATAGAGTAGGAAAAAATGTAAGTCTGGGATTTAATCCTTCTACTTCCAAATTAAAAGCTACAAAAGGAGCTTGTTATCTTGAGGGGCACTTTTTGACAAATAATTAAATCAGAGCTCACATGTAAAAATATGATTAAACTAGATAAAACTTTTCTGAAAAGCTTTTACAATTAGAACTTTCATATCCATAGACGTTTAGATTCTCAGCTAAAAATCATCACCATTCATTTTCTTACAGAAGAACTCAGTCCGTTTGCTTGAACTTATGATCTCTATTCTTTTTCACGGGGGACAGGAGTTTGATTATGATAGCTAAGTGGGTAAAGCTCTTGCTGCACAAACCAGAAGTGGTGTTATAGCAGTGGTTTTACAACATGCTTTACATAGAAGAACACTGTATTTGCTCTGCCTAGAACATTTGCTTAAAAAAAATGATTAAAGGTAAAGCAGAAAGCCTGGTAATTGCAACTTGTATTCTCCCCAGTGTTTGCTGGTTGGATTAAAAAGAGCTTGGTGGACATGGCTCTCTAATTGTTTTTTAATCACTGAATGCTAGGAAAGTTGTGCCAAATGCACAAGAGAAATGCCCTGTTCCATCACCCAAACAGATCTACTAGCCAGGCAGGCAGTTGGCAAGAAAGCTCAGGCTTTGCCATGTGCTATAAAAGCTCATTTCCCAGCTCACTGAACGGATGTTGGATGTTGTACAAAACCTGGCTGATGTTGATGGTGTAACTGCTGCCTGTTTTCAGGCTACCTATAAGAAGCAACTGAAATGCAATATAGGTTAAAGTAGGGAAATAATAAGAAACTATACATTATATAGGACACTTACAAACTACTAAACAAAGTAAATAATGTTGATCGATGGGAGAGATGCAGAAAGCCACTTGGTACTGGTTGGAGTAATAGGAATGGGACAGAAACTGCAGAGAAACAGAAGCACGCAAAGAAAATATGAAAGAAACAGTCAGAGAGCCTTAGGCAGTCTTCCCATCTTGACCCTGAACAAATCCTGAAAGGCTGAATGCTGGCTGGAGAGAGACTTGAAAATGAGTGATGAAATAGTGTCCTAATTCCCTACTATTGTTTTACAGCATCGAATGAGTTTGGGCTGCATGTTTCATGAAGCACTTAGATTTTCTGGCATTGCCAGTGTGGAAACAAAGAAATTACAATGATTGTGTGGAGGTAACAGATTGTGAGATGAAAACTGATTTTATCAACACATAAGCCTGGAAGGGACTGTCTAGTCCTTCTGCCCGCACGGAAGCAGAATCTAGTGTAGTTGCACTACGCTACAATTTTTATTTTTAAAGATCCTCTCCACAAACTACCGAAGGAATCTGTTTTGGTGTTATCCTGCCCTTTTAAATAGAACAACAATTACTTCATGTCCAACCAGCAAAAATACCCTCTGTAAGAAACAGACATCCTTTCTGGCCTGAGACATTCCTCTTTTTTTTTTTTTTTTTTTTTTTTGAAAACTTAGATGAATATTTATTAAACCGACATTTTTCTCATCAGGAACAGTTGTATTTTTGTTGAACACATTTGAAGCAGTGAGTATTTTTGTTCCTTGTAATATTTTTGTTTATAGTCCATAATGTCATAAGTAAAGATCACTTCTGCCTACTGCTGCCATGGGACATATTTTCCCTACTACTGCAGGATAATCCAAGAAAAAAAAGTGCTAAGATTTTCTTGACAGTGATAGCCCCTTAGCTGCTAAATCTGCTATCCCATCCATCGCTAATCTCAAGCAAAGCAAGCATTAGTTTCTCTGTGACTTATCTAGGTCTTTAGTAGATCAATAGCACAGCTCAGATGTTTCAGACTCTTCCCTGTTAATTCACATTTATCTTTTCATCCAAAGAAGGTAAATTACCTCACAGAGAAGCTGTGTTATCCCTAATAGTGGTTTATAATGTTGCAAAGTCAGCATGACCCACATATCTTATCTCAGCTGGAACGCATTTGTCACTGTCTCATGTTATGATCATCTGGTAAAACGCCCTAGAAAAGAGGTAAACCTGCAAAATGGCTTCAGTGTTTTCACTTAATGACCTTTTCTGCTGCGTGCTCCTGCATCACCTGCAATCTAAACTGCTAAAATAAAGGGAACTTTCTTTTTCCTTTTAATGCTCCATTTCATCATTTTTATCATTAGCAAAATTTTCATTCCTCAGTGGTCTTCATGTCTGCAGTCATGAGTTGATCAGTAGGTGGTGATACTGAGACCGAGAACGGAATCAGCTATTAATATGCTGTGTTAACCCTGAGAAAGGGCTGCTGAGTTTAACTCTGCATTTGTACAGTGGGCTGCTGCTTACCTGAAGATTTGCAGGCCCTGGGGGTGTTTAAAGCTGTTAGGAAAGAGGAATGAGAAGTGGGTCGCTGAGCAGTAAGTTGCAACCAGGCTGCTGCAAGAAGAAATGCTGTAGGAAATGCTGTTTGATAGCAGTTACGCAGCTGGAACTCATTCCTTTCCAAACTATAGTAAAGTAGATATTTTGTTATCTGTTAGTCTAAAAACCTCATAGATTATATTATGGAAAGAAAACTTAAATAGAAACACACTTGACTTTTAAGGAGTCTGGCCCAGCTAGTTCAAAACCAGTGCATTCTTAGTCTGTTCCTTCAGATGAGCTGAGCAACTCTGCCTGGACTGAACTCTGTTCTGACAGTGTTAAATTCTTAGGTCTTTAACTGCGACATTCATTGGTGCCACCAAGGAGACCTGCTTTTTGAAAAGGTAGGTCTGTTTTCAACATGGTACTTGATTTCTTCCCAAATAAGACCATATGAGGGAGGCACCTCCATGGTGCAGTGGCTGGCTGTGACTGCACAGCTGGGAGGAGTAGGAAAAGCAGATGCTTCCCTCGCAGCTGGAGGTGGACTGTCCAACTGAGACGACCTTGGTGAGGAGCACGGGATGTGCTAGGAGGGCACAGGACAGAAACACTTGCCCAGGTGCTGGTGCACTGTTCATGTGCCTGCACCCCCAGCAAGTTTGTGGGTGTCCAAAGAGAGAGGTGCAGTCAGTGCCCCGGGGGAGCTGAAGAGCAGCCCCTGGCCCCGATGGGGAGGGCACCACGAAGACTGAGCCGGGCTCTTTGCCGAGCAGCACAGTGGGAGTCTCAGAGGCTAATGTTTGCAAACTGATAAAGGGGAAGTCCTGCTGAATGTAAAGGGGTACAAAAAAAGACAACCCAACTTTAGGACAGGAGCTAGCAGTTCTTGGGGAAGCTCTCAAGAAGAGATGAGTTGAGCAGTTGTATTTGAATTGGGGGAAATCATGGAATGCTTTAGGTTGGAAGGGACCTTAAAGATCATCTAGTTCCAACCCACCTCCCACTAGACCAGATTGCTCAAAGCCCCATCCAACCTGGCCTTGAATGCTTCCAGGGATGAGGCATCCACAGCTTCTCTGGGCAACCTGTGCCAGTGTCTCACCACCCTCACAGTGAAAAAATTCTTCCTATATTGAATCTAAATCTCCCCTCTTCCAGTTTGAAGCCATTATCCCTCGTCCTATCACTACATGCCCTTGTAAAAAGTCCCTCCCTATCTTTCCTGTAGGCCCCTTTTAGGTACTGGAAGGGGCTATAAGGTCTCCCTGGAGCCTTCTCTTCTCCAGGCTGAACAACCCCAACTCTCTCAGCCTGTCCTCAAACCAGAGGTGTCCAGCCCTCTGATCACCTTTGTGGCCTCCTCTGGACCTGCTCCAACAGGTCCACATCCTTCTTATGTTGGGGGTGCCAGAGCTGGATGCAGTACTCCAGGTGGGGGTCTCACCAGAGCAGAGCAGAGGGGCAGAATCCCCTCCCTCGCCCTGCTGGCCACATTGCTGGGGATGCAGCCCAGGATGCGGTTGGCTTTCCGGGTTGCAAGCGCACATTGCCGGCTCGTGTTGAGCTTCTCATCCACCAACACCTCCAAGTCCTTCTCCTCAGAGCTGCTCTCAATCCATTCTCCTCCCAGCCTGTAGTTGTGTTTGGGATCACCCCCACCCCAACCCAGGTGCAGGACCTTGCACTTGGCCTTGATAATGATTGGTTTCCATCTTTAAGTATTCAATTTAATGAAAGGAGCAGGGCAAGGGTATATTGGGTGTTTCTGTGGAGCATTTTCCCCTCCCTGTTCTCTACACGAGGTGACTGTATGTGCTGAAAGGCTACTTACCTTTCTTTGGAAATCTGCACACCCAGTATGTTTACTGAACTGTCCCTGTGGCTTAATTTATGTTGGGGAAAGCAATCAGAGCATTAAAGGTAAGCATTTCTGAGCACAAACTGCCATAAGGTATCAAGGATAAATCAACTGGCTGCCTTTTTTTTTTCTCTGCATTTTAAACACACTGCAGCAAATCTGGAATGTATGGGAAATAAAAGAACAATGAGGCACCGAGGACCGGAAACCTCAAAATATTTTCCCTGCAGGATCTAACTGCATATTTGTGCCGTGTTCTGTCCCTTCTGTGAAAGATACACTGCTCACAAATAGTGTTTATGTGCAAATATAAGCCACCTCTTAATTGTAAGAAGAACTTTGTGAACTGATTTGTTGGTCTCTGAAACGTGATTTTTTTTAAGCATTTTTACTCCCACTTTTCTGTCTGAATGCCTTGCTGTCCTGGAGACTGAATCAAGGTATACTTCTGCTCTCATTTTAGAGTGCTGCTGTTCCAAATTGAGGACATCATGTGAGCAAAGATGACATTTTACACCTGAAGGTTATTTGCTGTTATTTCCAGAAGTGAGGTGGGGGGACCTGGTTTTGTCATTTTGTTTGGTAAGAAAGAAAATTCCATTTATTTCCAGTGAGACGTATATAGGGACAGCAACAGTATCTTTTGTACCTTCATCTCCCCACCCTCCCACCACCTCACAACCTTTGAGCACTGAAAGTCGGTGCTGTGCCAGGGTAGTTAAAAGCTTCTTTCTTCCTAAGCCAACACCTTGGAATCATTGGGGGACAGGGGTTTGGATATTTACGTGTTTCCTTGCCTACTGTTGGAAGAAACTGAATTTTTTTTATTTTTTTTTTTCTCCCCTGTTACAGAGCACTGCAGTGGTTCCACCACTTGGAAAGAAGAAGTAGGGAAAGTTTATGATCTTTCCATCTCTTCTCTCTCTGCTTGTATCAATGCAGTTAAAGACATGGTCTCCTATAGTTTGCTTCACCCCCCTGCAAGCGCTGTGAGAAAACATTTTTCTCATAAAAGGATAAAGAGCAACCAAAGCTTCAGAAAGTATCCCACTAATTTGGGAGACTTTGTAAAAGGCTGGAAACTGATTTGAAATAGTGTTCTCATCGCATCAATATAAACAGATCTAGCGCAGGATTAACAGAAACATGCAGACTTTTTACCTGAGAGGTGTTCTTCTCTTAAGCTTTATTCATTTTAATTGACGTTAATGAATTTTAAGTACTACTTTCAATAAGCTTAAATGTCTTTAGTGTAACTTAACTATATAGAAATGAAAATAAAGGTGAGAAAAGCGATGGAAGCGGGTGGATGGCGTTTGGGGAACTGTATGCCACAGCGTTGATGTCTCTCCCAGAGCAAAGCCAGGCCGGAGCAACTCTGGAGCGGAGCACCGGGCCGTCAGATCGGGCTCCCGGGAGAACCAAGGGCCTTCAAGAAATGCTCGTGAACAGATGTATTTTTTCAGCTATTTCGGTAACTATGTGCTCCGCAGTAACTGATTCCCAGGGAGGGCCGGTACCTGCGCCGCCCTGCAGCCCGCTCTCCTCTGCAAAATGGCCTCTACCCACTCCCGTGATGTCGAGGAAAGTATGACATCACACGGCCGTCTCGGCCAATCAGCGGGGCGGATTTTCCCCGGAAGTTAAAGCAGTCCGCTCCCCTTCCGCCTGGCTGCCCCGCTGGTTGCCATGGCAACGCGGCGCGGCGGCTCCCGGATGGTGAGGGGGGAGCGGGCCCGGGGAGGGGAGAGCGGCCCGGGGGGGAGCGGGGCCCTGCGGCAGCGCCTCCCTCGTGTCGCCCGCAGGCGTCCGCGGAGCTGGCGGCGGCGGAGGAGCGCGGCGGGCGGCGGCGGGCCGGCAGGCTGCGGGCCGCGCTGGAGCAGGAGCGGCGACTGGAGGAGGCCGCGCTGCGGGTAAGGGCGGCGGGAGGGAGCGGGGCCGGGCCGCAGCCCGTGGGGCGGGTGTGCGGGCAGGGGCCCGCCGAGCGGAGGGAAGGGAGGCGGCCCCGCCGCGGAACTCTGCCGGGCTTCACCTTTCCAAAGCTTTCTCCTCTCAAAATGGCTCGGTGGCCTGGCAGGCTTGCGGTTTGCCTGCGTCCGAGTGCGTGTGCGGGAGGGGAGCGGTGTGGGGAACGGGTCGTTGTGATTAGGCAGAAGAGAAGAAAAAGGGGAGAGCGCTGGAGCTGGAGCGAGAGGACGCGCTGGCGGCCGAGCTGGCCAGGCTGAACCACGAAAAGCTTAAAGATGAAAAGATGAGGCAACAAGTAAGAGAGAACAGGTAACGCTTCACAAACCTCACTGCTTTATTGAACTAGCTGTTGCTGTAAAGCGATCCCAACTCTGAAACACGTATTTATAAAAGCGTTCGGTCAGTTGTCTGTCTCCTGCTCGTTCTGTATTTTCCTGGATCACGTTTTGGCTAGAACCGTAGATGCAGTCAGGTTGTAGCACAAAGATGTTTTCAAGCAACGGAGAGGAACTTCTAACATGCAAAGATCAGATGTGTAATTTATTTCTTAGAACGGGCTTTAACTTTTTGAATTTGTGTAGCAGAGAAGCGCGTAGCTGGTAAAAACATCGGACAAGATAGATTTTGAGAAGTGCTTGGGAGAAGGCTGTGGTCAGAGGGGACCGGTATGGGAAAAGAGTGTGGGAGGCGGATGCGAGTGGCGAGGGGAAGGTGGTGTGAGGGCGGCACGGCACAAGGGGACGTAGGGTAAGTGGAGACAGGACAGACTTTGTGAAAGGTGTAGCGGAACTGGAAATTAATCTCACTTGGAAGGAAAAGTTATTTTAAGATCAAGGTGTGATAAAAAGTCAATTTTAAGCAAATTTGGTCAGGAAGAGAAAAATGCTCTGATCCACAAAATTCTCATTTTGAATATATGCTTATATATAGCTGTACACTTAACAAGCATATGTGTTTATGTATGTATACGTCCATTTATGTAGTTAGATGTAAAGTATGCAAAACTATTGCTAGCATATATACAAATATAGATAACTTGGTTTAAAACAGGTTTTGTTTTCTTTTTCTGCTCTTTTACTAGAACAATATTTTTTTACCTAAAATTGGGGGTTTCCCTGAAAAATAATTTTTTTTTTTAAAAATTGTGTTTAAATAATGGAAATTTCAGTTTTTTCTCCTAGGTACTTAATTCCTTGTAATAGGATAAATTTGTTTTTTGTTTCTCCCCCCCCCAGTCTTGAACTTCGAGAGTTAGAAAAAAAGCTAAAATCTGCTTATATGAATAAAGAGCGAGCTGCACAGATTGCTGAAAAAGAAGCCATACAGTATGAGAACACGGTAATTACCTTCACGGTGTATCCCAGCACCTGAGTGCTGTAACTCTTTGTATGGATTATGCTGAAAATCTTTTTTTTGCAGCTGGCCTTTTTATCTAAAATATTGTTAGGTTTAGACGTTCAGTGTTTATTGAAAATATGTTTTGTGTTATGAAGGACTGCTTAGCCGGTAATGACTAGCCATGAGAAAAAGGCTTACTCTGCCATTGCAACAAAGCGGTAGTGAATTAAGCCTATGAATCGATACAGTTTTTAATTTACTGGTCTTATAATATTTATCCAAGTTAAAACTATGATACACTTTGTACATATTGTGGTTATTGCGGTGAATCCTTTCCTCAGAAGCAGATTGTTGAAAATGTTGTTACTATTATTAAACAATATCTGAATAACTTCAGAAAGAATTGTGAACTTCTATTCATGTATAGAATAACATTGGTGATCAGGCAGATGATTCTGATTACGTTAACCTTTTATACAAAATTCAGTTTACGCAAATTGTTGTAAAGAAAACGTGTTTATTGAGGATGTTCTCCATAGTTAAACCGCATTCCAGTCATTAGCCCATGTGAGCTAGTTTCGCTCCTGCTGAATGCCCTGCTGTGTCTGCGTTCAATACGTAGCTTCCTTTCAGTGTTGTTAGTTCTCCTCAAGTTGTTTAGATATTGAGGGGTGTCTTCAAGGGCTCTACTGGCTGAATTAAGCTATTAAGCACGTTAAGGCACTATATTTATAGATTGAGGTGGAAAACGTTCTATTTTTGTAATGCAGTATATAATTCCTCTTGTACTGTGTGTTTTTTCACTCCAAGTTGTATTAGTGGGAATAAAAAGGAATCTTGCATTGCTTTTTTCCCCTATAGAAGCGTGAGGCTGAAATAGCCTGGAAGATGAAGGAAGAGTATGAAAGGCTAATAAAAGAAGAAAGTTCTGCAGAACTGAGGCGAAACAAGGAGAAAATAATGTATCAGCAAGAACTGGAGAAACAGCTTGAGGAGCAAGAGAGGAAGAAGCAGGATGCTTACGAAGAGTTTCTAAGAGAGAAACTCATGATTGATGAAATTGTAAGAAAGATCTATGAGGAAGATCAAATGTTAGTTACTTTTGATTTTTATTATTTAATAATTTAAAACAAAACAACTTGTATAATTCTGTATAGAAAACTAATTTGTATGCATTTATTTCATAGACTAAGGCCCATTTTAATTTTCCTTGCTCACGTTTTACTAACAGGCGACTGACTTGCCTGGATTTTGCTGTTTAAACATCGGAATGTTCTTGTCATTCCAGTCAGTCTCATGTCCTTGTTCCCCAGTTACGATACCCAGCTTATTTCAGGGGGTGCTTCCATTGGGCCCATCGTGCTGGAACTGCCTGCCTTGCACAGATTTCTGCCGCGCCTCATGTCCCTGCCTCTTCGTGAGACGTGTTGTCTGCCTGTCTGATGGACAGGGATAGGAGAGGAGGTTCTGAGGGCAGGGTGGTTGTGTGTGGGGGGAGAATTCAGTAGAAATAAAACGTTTAGGAGATTCTGGTGCCATTGGGCTACTGGGCTTCCTTCTCCTCTTCTTTCTGTTTCAATGGAGCGTGTATCAAATGGAGTAGCACACACTTGTGTGTACAGCCTGTCCTGAAGAAAGGTGTTAGACATGAGATTCCTTTTTGGGGGTAATTCACTAATACATATTTTCAATTTTGACACCTATTTTCTAGCTGAATAGGTAAGGAGAGTAATTTAAATCTTAGTCTCTGGAATATATTGTTAATGATGAGCATACGGTCTGTTTAATGTTACTCTGCAGTATGTTAAATAACTATTTAAATGTTTTTTTCCACCTTCTACAGGGAAAAACAACTGAAGTTAGATAAAATGCGAGCAACTCAGACATATATTGAGGAATTTAAAAAAGAACAAGCTATCTGGAGGAGAAGGAAACGGGAAGAGATGGAAGAAGAAAATAGGAAAATTATAGAGTTTGCCAACATTCAGCGGCAAAGAGAAGAGGATCGGATGGCTAAAGTTCGAGACACTGAGGAGAAAAAACAAAGACTTCAAAGCATGGTATCAAAAATTGAACGATTCTGTGATTTTATTGTACATGCTCATCTTTCGTTTAGAAATCTTTCATTCTTGTAATAGATTGCCCAAAATCTGGAAAGAGAACAACAGAAGCGTGAAGAACTGGAACAAATCCGCCAAGAGCTGTATCTGGAAGAGCAAGCAGAGACAGAAAGGAAGAAGGAGATGGTAAGTGGTGGCAGGTATTTGAAGCAGCACATTTGGTTGGGGAATATTTCACTTTCCCTGGACTTCTCCTGCAGATACATACATGGCTATTTTGGTACTTGTCAGATACCAGTTTTTTCGTCTGTCTGTTATGTGTACCTGGGCATAAGCTGTTAAGGGAAAATGCAAGCAGAGAGGAGTATTGCAACTTTGCCGTAATTCCCGCAGAACATTGAGGTTAGCAGAGCTGATGTGGATGAAACTTTTATAAAAGAAAAATAGTAGTGTATGTGGAGGAAAACATATATTTTATGGAGCACTTATAGCTGTGGGTAAACTAATCTAATTTAAACAGACCAGATATGAAAATGTAAAGAGAAAATGAAACCATTTTGAATCACTGATCTAGAAAATAAGTAATAAAGTGAATGCAAGGGGCAGTATTTTCCATAGTCTTCCTCTGTTCCTCCGCTTCTCCTGATGTCTTTGTGATGGAGCAGCGCTTCTTCAGTCTTTGGAAAGTGTGACCGAAGTTGTGACTCTGAAAGAACAGTTGGTGAGAGTATATCCCACGTGCAGTTCCTTCTGCAGCTGAGGATGCTCTTCAGAGGCCAGCTAACTCCCACTTCCACTACTTTTCCTCTAACAGTGCTGGCAGGGTTCTTCATGGACTGCGTTGGGATGGGGGTTTTTTTCCCGCTTTGGCTTTGCAAAGTCTGCTGTGTTCTTTGTGACTTTGGGATGTTTTTGAGGGACTTCTTGAGCCCGTTTTGGTCTGTGAGCTGTCTCAAAGCAAAAAGCTTAATTCTGATACGAGTTTAGGTGTATTAAATGAATTTGAATTGTTTCTAATTCTGTTCTGGCTCAAAATGTCTATTTCCAACATGATTTCCTAAATGTTCTTAGATGAGCAGTTTGTATATTAATTTAGTTTTTGGAGGGAAAATTCTGTCCTTTGAGTTTCCTTGGCCGTCCCTAATGTATTTATGTTTTAATTTCAACCAGGAAGACAACTGAAGGTTTTGAATACCCTTGTTGTCCTCTTTGTATCTTTATTTATCTAGTGAAGGAGAATGCTAGTAACTTTCAAGTTCAGCTTTAAGTAGGTTAATTAACTGCTTGCTTTTTGCATGTCCATTTGCTTTTTCCTGTGTGCCTGCCCACACTGTGGCTTTTCTTGCTATGAGTGACAAACAAAATGTGACATAGGCTGAGATACATAATACCGTTATTTTTAGAGAGCTGTTCGGGAGCACTGGCTTGTTGATTCACTTCATGCTTGTGGGGAAAAAAAGTAATCTCCTTTTGTTTTGGACTTAATTCTGAGAATCTTGAGACATTTGCCAAACCGGTTAATACTGTCAGATGTGGAGTGTTTGCTCCAGTTATTTATGCTAGAAGGTAACAGCTACAGTAAATTGATTCCAAGATAAATGGGGTAGGTTGGCTGATGATGATCAAAATTTTCCAAAGTATGTTCAGCGATAGAGCGTTTTATTAAATCCCCATTATAGGCAGAAATTGAAAAGAGGGTAAGGCAACGCCTAGACTTAAGGCAAACATATGAAGAGCAATTTGCTTTAAAGAAGGTAGCGCGACAAGCTATGCAAGAAGAGGAAGAAGCCTTCAGACAACAGATGTTGGCCAAGTTTGCAGAGGATGATCGCCTTGAGCAGATGAATGCTCAGAAACGAAGAATGAAACAGCTTGAACACAGAAGGGCAGTGGAAAAACTTATTGAAGACCGTCGCAAACAGTTTATTGCAGATAAAGTAAGAGTTCTCACTTTTGCCTTTGAACCAAAGTGTTTCGATATGAGAATACTTCTGCTGTCCTAAGTGACAAGGCTACTGTTACTAGGGGAATTGCAGAGAAATGTGCAGGGGGGAAGCAGGCCTTTGTTCTGTTTTGTTGACAAGAAAAAGTCGTCTTAGAGGTAACTTTTTTGTAGTTCAGGAGGTTAGTCAGCAACGTCCCCAGACCCCTGTCCACCTGACTTGTTCTGCAAATCTCTCTTCAAGAGCCGTGGGATCAGCGACACAACTCTTGTCCAGTTCAGCATCCCGGATTGTCAGCACTGATGGTGATGTCTGAGGAAGCAAAGGCTTAAACTGAAAACAAGTCATGGAATCCTATACTGCAGGTTTTTTGACCTGTCTATAGGGTATAAATCACATGTTTAATGCAAATTCCAGTTTCTAGTCATCAGCAAAAGAACACGTGCCTGTTTCTCCTTTCCCCAGGTTAGAACAGTAGGGCAGGAACAGACTAACTTGTCTGAGAGCCAAGAAGGAACTGGAACTTCACTTAAACCACCTTTAACAGGGCTTCTAGTATGAGACTGAAGAGTAGCCCCATGTTTTGTCATTCGGTCTTCTCTTTTGTCTGAGATTTTTTTCTAGTTCCCAAACGTGTATTGTTTAAACAGTGCTTTGTGGTTTTTTACATATACTTTTCCATCCTTTTCAAATGAATTTCCTGTGACCAGGAGTTAATAAGTGGAAGTTCAAAATTTACTCCACTAAAAAATGTTCTTTTTGTACTATGGTGGATATTGGTGGAAACAAATGTTCACAGAGCTGAAACTGAATGGTTACAAAAACTTTATTGTAGGAGCGTGAACTTGAAGAAAGACAGTTAGAGGACAGAAGACAAGAAAACATCCGTGCAATTGTTGAAGAAGAGAGACAGAAACTCCTGAAAGAGCATGCGTCTAAATTATTGGGTTATCTTCCTCGAGTAAGTGAATTGTATTTTAAATGCTATAAATGTTTGTCCTGTAAATCAGTTTTCTCTTGGGTAGTTTAAGGTGAAGTTGCAGAACTGTGTAAATTCCTGGAGTCAGCGGGTGTCCTTATTTTGTCAGCTGTCCTGTGCTCACCTTTTTTCTTTTTTTCTTTTTGAGTTGAGAAGCAATTTACAAAAATACTCTTTCTGTATGAGGGGCTTTGGGCTCTGCTGCAATATTGATGTAAGTACAGAACTTGATGAAAGCTTTTGCAGCACTTTGCACATCCAGTTTTTGGGATATGGAATGTAAGTAGAATTCTAAAGCAGGGCTTTTCTGGCTAGAAGGGGCTCCACCATATCTTAAACCCCATGTCCTCCAAATTTCTCAGCTGGGGTTTTGGGAGCAATTTCTTACAGTGTTGGCTGTCTTCTAAGTCTTCTGTTACCATGGAAACAAGGCCTCGTCTCTGTTGCAGTGCAATAAACTGCAGTGCTTACAGAAGCATTTTAAAGCTTGCTCTGTTCATCCCAGTGTTTTTAAAAGTTCAAAAGATGGAAGCAATTACTATAACAGGAATAAACTACAATTTCTTTTGTATTATGCTTCATAATCGGAAAGATCACCTGATGGTACACAAATGAACGGAGAGCTGCTTTAGGGATGTGCAAATGCATTTACAGTAGGGAAGGAATTATCCAACTATTTCAAGGAATTCTTTCCTGCAATACTGGAAAACATTGTAAATGTAGCAGAGTATAATTTTTATTAAAATATTAATATGCTATTTTGGTGCACGAATTTGTAAAATCAGGAGCGAGTGAGATATTTTCTAATGTAGACCTAATTAAAGGATAACTCAAATTGGCAGTATTTTGATATAGTTTTCTGGTTTGAATTTACTGTTGTAGGAAGTTTTGGCTATTTCAGAGTGTCCAAGGCTCACACCTGTTCCATGGTATTGATGTTCTACTTTGTTCTTTTCTCTGCTTCAACTCTGTGGCTGAATCATGTGGGCATACATCATGTTACTTCACTCAAAATGCTTATATAGAAATGTGCTACCTAATTCTAAGGTCTCCAAGATAAATGTGATTTGTAATCTATTTTTTTTCTAAATGCTGCGAGGTATGTTCTGTGGGTCATACACATTTTTAGCCCTAAAATTAATTTAGAAGTAGTTAGAGATTTAGATTTCTGGGTTCCCCTGCTTCCCTTCCCCAAAACATAGTTTCTGAGTAAGTTGTTCAGTATCAGTTCATTTCCAAAATAATTTCTTGGTATGGGCTCATTTCCACACAACTGAAGGTGGAGACAGAGCCCCGTCCCAGCTGGTGCCTCTTTTCAGTGCAGTTGCTCAATTTTTACTAAACTTGCACCATGCTGTGCTGGCTATAATCACTTTCATTAGAAAGAGAAGGCAGATAAATGTTGCCTTTTGTATAGTGCTGATGTTGGAATCTTTACGGGGTTCCCATCATCATCTGCGTGAAGAACAAAAGCACCCATCTGAAACTCCTGTGTTGAAGTTTTGTGACTGTTTTCAGGGCCGTTTGTTTTAAAGGTAACACCTGTACCATGGATACAAGCTGTTACATTCACTTCCATAGAAAATTTCAGAGATGTACTTTGTTTTACCTTCTGACGTGTGTTTGTTTCCCCTTATTGCAGGGGATTATCAAAGATGAAGATGACATTAACATGCTTGGAGAGGAATTCCGATTGGCTTATCAGAAGAGAAGAGGCAATGCATTTTCAGAAGAGAGATGAAACTTCCCCCATCTCATCTCCTGGCTTGCCACTAGGTGTCATCTGGTTTCTAATGAAAATTTCCATTTGCTGTTAATAGTGAGGAACTCCTTTTTAATATCGTAAAAGGTCTCCATTTTAAGACTGGAGTTCTAAACTGATGAGCAGCTAGTGTTATTTAAGCATATGATGTACTTGCATGTTTCATCAATAAACTGTTAGAGATTTCTTAATTATTCTCAGTCGGTGATGCAACAATGTTAAAAATGTTTTCTCCAGCAACTCTGCAGAAACCTAAGCTAGGGTAAATTCACATGTGTATTTCAGTATGGAGTATAAGATTCTCTTAATGCACTATTTCTGGTTCTAATTTAAAGGTTTATCTGCCCTGGCATTACGCTATTAAAATACTAACCTAAATGTAGTTTGTCTCATCTCAAAGGGCAGGTCTGAGTTCCTTGTTTCACTGTTAGTTCATGTTACTTTACTAGTAGGATCCAAGTAGAGACATTTTTCCATTTTTGAGGTCAGAATTGCTGTTTATACCTTTCCATGTATAAACTTACTATTTATGTGCTGTGTTCCTATTCAATTACTCTGAGGGCGGAGTCCATTGAAAGAGCTGAGGTTTGACAGAAGTTCAGGCAAGCAGCACAGGCTTTTATTGCTCCTGTTCGTTAGTGTACACATGATCTGCTCAGCCCATCTACAGCCAAACTTTTATGTAGTTCTTGATTATAATGATGACATAATGAAATCTTCAGGGATATAATTCTTGTAGAGCACCTGTGAATATGGAGCCCTCCCTCCTGACTGTATCCCAAAGCAGCAGCTGGTGGCCAGGGAAAGATTTTAATATTTTCACCTTAACTAAATAAAGTAGTAATTTTAATCAATACAACCATATCAGATTACAGAACCGATCTGGATAGTGAGGGGCAAGTCTTGCGTATGTTTTTGCCAGCCAAGGGTGTCGGATGTAATAGCTAAAACAAGTTATGAACATTTCTATGAAAGAGCTGTTGGTGCTTAAATTAGATGCCAGACCAGCTAGCGTTGAGGGGAGATCTGTTACAGAGAACAGAGAAGGCCAATTTTCCAACCACGTGTTTTAAAAAGGACATGACATTTTCTTCTCAACTGGATCACTGGTTAATTTATTTCTTGTTGCAACAAGGAGTTTTCTGAGACTAAAGCTTGACCTCTTTGGACTGATAATTACCTTAGATAAAGTATAGTTTTAAATGCTAAAACAGCAAACTCATAACAAAGTTCACTTGTTAGAATATTCCTTGCATGGTCTGTGCTTCTCTGCTCATTACAGAAGGGACAGTTTGACCTGTATTTCATATGATATCACTACAAAAGCCATCAGGCTTATAAAAGTTAATTTAAACACAAGCAAAATCAACAAAGTCAATTCACTGGGATATACAGTTATTATTAACAAGCATTTGTATACAGTGCCAAAATAATGTACCATCTGACTTGTATTTCAAACAGAAGTTGTCTTTTTATGGAATCAATAATTTCCCCACTGAAGAGCTTTCATGAACTCCTCTTCAGTAAAAGAAAGCATCTTAGCAGCTTCAATGTGCATCTTAAAAAAGAAAGAGAAAAAAAAAAAAGAACAAAAAAAATTAGGAGCAGAAGGTAAAATAATGTGAATGAGTAACGCAAAATCTTGTGTAACTGGGATAGCTGAAAGGGGCTTCCAGTCTGTCATTCTGCTTTTTCATACTGTGATTTTGATGGATGTTCACTTGTTTAAACTGAAGCTGCTATTCATATTTTTCTGCAAAAAATTTATAGTGTAGGGATAATGTGATAAATTTATGCTAAGCATTGCAACTTCAGCTCTAGTAAAACAGGACCAGTAGCTTTTCTTAGTTCCTTGTATTGCTTTAAAAATAGCTCTGTTTTAATGAGGCATGGAAATTACTGAAAAATCTGACAACTCTTGTGACCTCTAAAGAACAGGTGTAAGAAAACTGGTATGCATTCTTTCAAGCTGATCAACATACAGCTTAACTTTAAAGCTATTACGAATCAAACACATAATTAAGATGCCTCTAATATGCGTGATTTAATGTTAAATGAGGATTTAACAAAATAATGTAACATCATTAAAAATTAATAATTGGCATAAAACAAAGAGTAACTGTACTATACCTTAACGAGAAATACCTGGAGCTGACCACTGGTAGCTGTATTGCCATGTATCACACCATATGTCTACAGTCCATTATGGCATGTATACACGCACACACGCACACACACATGTATATAGTATATGTTTAAAAATCATACAGTAGTCTGATTTGTATTTCCACTGTTACTTTAAGTGGAATACCGAAAGGAACAAACAGAACTTTTTAATGAATAACAAGGCTGCTTTCTGTTCAAATAATGCAATTGCTTGGAAAAGCGTCATCAAGGTTTGATGAGAAAACAAGTACCAAACAGTCAGTGTATTTGCAGAGAACTACCAGTCAAAAAGGTGCAGCAGCCAGAAAGCCCTGAAAGCTCCCTGGGTTCCAGCTGATGTTCCAGCAGAGGTCACAGCGGTGCTACACGTCCTCATCCCCGCACCGGGGTATAATCTCTTTACCCGTTATCCTTCAAAGTGGAAAGGAACGTTTCCCAGCTAAATAGTTTTTACTGCAAATTTTAATAAAGTGGTTATGTTTTTCAAGAACAGCAAACAACTCATGTCTACAAGGAGTCTGTTGTGGGTGTTTTAATATATAGACACATTGTTAGTTCAAAAGGACAACAAAGTGTATTGCAGTTCCCACAGGCAGTGTAACAGCCTCCAGCTCTGTAAAGCTCAGACTAACTTCCCTTAATCCCTTTTAAAACTAAGATATTCTATTAAATTCTCTCCCTCTCAAGGCAAGCAGAGAATGGTCTGAAGAGACCAACTGAACACTAGCAACTACTTGCAGCCAGCTGCAACTCATCCTACTACTGGTATTTAATACCTTTGTGGGATTTTTCTCTTCTACCATTCTTCGCATGGTAGCATATCCTCACCTTCAGGCCAGCTGTACCTGCTATGTGCCTCTGAATCTGCCACACAAATACTACCCAAATGGCCCAAATTAGGGTTTCCTCATTCACTCAACAAAAGGCTTGTGTGAAGCAGACATGAAGTTCTTCAGGTGACTATGTACATTGAGCACACGTGAGCTTTAGCTGCCCTTCCCCTGGGCCTTCTACCAGAAGCTCTAAAAGGCAGAGTTAGCACCATTCTCCTTCAGGTTCTTCCAGTCATAGTCTGTTCTGAAAGGAGACCTAGCAGCATCCTTCTTCTGTGCGTAAATAACGTTTTTTATATGACAAGGTAAGTAGCTTCCTCTACTATTTGCAGTTCTGATACAGTATTCATAAGTTTTCTAAAATAAACTTCACAAAACTTCATTAAATATATCGGAGACTATGGTTTTGGTTCACAGCCAAACAGAAATACTGCTCTTTGACACCTGTTTCAGTGAATTCATGTTCCATAGGAAAATGAGCTACCTCAGGTATAGAGGATATTTTGAGTGAATGATGTATCTTTTTCATTCTCAAAATAAACTTGAAGAGCTAGAGGGACCAGCCAAAGGCCAAGCTAGCACTATTTCTGTTAGATGAATCCCCAAGATCTCCTCTGCATCCCGTTACTGCCACAAAAAATCCTCTTCCATTGGAAATGCACGAGCAGCCTCAGTTCCTCTTCCTCCAATTACCGATCCTCCTTTGTCCTGTGTTAGAGAGGTATTCCAGATTCAAGGGTGTATTTCCACATGGCAATTCCCTGTTCTTAGGATAAGCGTGTGTATTTTGTTATGTGAAGTTGCCACCTCATACAGAACTCTTCTTCCTCTGGGGGGGCTCAATGGCTTCAAGAGTGTTTATAAAATGTCTGGTGATCACTGCAGCACTCAAAGGGCAAATGTTCTATTTTCTTATCTCAAAGGCTGGCCCTTCTAAGGTGCTTCTACTCAACATGTCACTATACACTGCTTGCTTTAGCTCTCTAACAGCTTTGGTTTGAAAGCACAAAAAGAAGTGCATTAACTCCATCCCGAAATGACTCACATTAGATTCAGCAGAGTAAGCAATTAGAGGTAAACCGCTCTATGATGTTGAGATGCTATCTAGACAATTGTGAAGCCCGTAGTTCAACGTGTGTCTGGTGCAGTCTTGGAAGGAAAACTGATACCAATGATAGCAGGCAATCCCAAGCATTTGGTAAGTGAAAGGTGTGGTGGAACTATAAGACCTAAACGCATCAGTAAGTAAGTGGAAAATTGTTTGATTTGGGCAACACCTCTTTGAATACACTCCCCTCGCTTTCATTTGCTTTCATGTAAACTCACAGGTTCTTTCAATTTGTACCATCAAAGCTCCTTTGACAGGTCTATGCTGAAAATATATTTTGAGAAATGTAAGGTATTTACCCACTCTGCAGTGTCTGAGGTTTGTCTTTCCAAGTCCTTCCTTTCTGGGACATCAGAATAGCTTTATCAAATATGATAGTTAAATACACTTTTAGCTATACTTTATCTGAAGTATGAATCCACTTTTCACTACAACAGCTTTCTAGGAAAGCTGTATCACTAATTGTTCAGCATGAATTGTCAGCAAGTATTTACTACCTATCCCCTATTCAATTTCAGCTTCAGCTGCTAAAGAAACTGAAAGACAGTAGCCCCTGCCCTCCCTTTTATGCCCAGAGGGAGAGGAATGGAGGGAGATAGGAAATCAATGTAGAATCAAATGACTTTCAAAATAAGGTTAGCTGCAAGTGCAGTGTGGATGGGAACATCCATGCAGCCATGCAGATGTTACTACATTGTGTGTCATTCAAAGTATGTGTGATATTCCAGGAATTACAAAAGGATGGAGATCAACTCCCTCCTTCAATCTAGTAAATTCACACCTAGGATAAGTAGTCTCTTTTTTTTTTTCTCTTTTGTTGTCTGACACACAAGGAGATCTGCACCTGGGCAGAATTGTACATGTATAGAACACCTCAGAATATAAATAAAAAGCCACCATGTTAACAGAGAAGGACACGCTTTGAGAACCCAGGAGGAATGTAGGTCTCAAATGTATTGGCTTGCTCCTGAAAGGGCATGCTGTTACAGCTGCTGATACGACAAGTAATATGCTGGGGGAAAAAACCTAAAAAAATATCTCACATGCTAAAATGGATTCTACTGACACAGCACCAAAGGGAGTTGCTGTTATTACCTGGACAGTATTTGTTCTTGAACAAATAGATACTCTCGGTCCTAAAGCCTGTCAGTAGCAATCCTTCACCGTGACAGAGTATGTTCGAAGTTAGGAATGGAGTCAATTCAAAAGGAGATCAGCCTTTGCTATAAAGCAAAATGTTAGCAATATGCACTAATAAAAGTCAGGCTGCTGCTCCCTTGCATTTAAGCTTCCTAGTCTTGGGGCTCTGGTTTACATGATGACCTTACTTGACAACAGACACATTTAGCTAGAGGTTGTTCACTGCAATATACCAATACTCTGATCCTTACCTTTTGTCTCTTTAAAATATCAATTAACTTTAACTGCTTTTTAAAACCTGTCATTAGCTCTCCTTTTTGTTTCTGCAGTTTCTTGTTTTCTGTTTTTAATTCTTCAATTGTTCTGAGTTCTTGGTTAGCTACATCCTACCATGGGAAGAAAAGGAGAAATGTATTATTTATGAAAGTGGTGCTTTAACCAACATAACTTGGCTTTACATAACAAAATGACAAACAGTAGCCACACATGACATTTCTGAAAAGAAATGAGATTAATCAAAATATTCCCACATCAAAACTTAAAAAAAGAAAAGAAAAACTCAAAGATAACAACTGCAGTTTGTCTGTGTATGTATTAGGTGTGTATGTGTACTTCTCCCTTTTTCTAAACACATCTAATTTTCACGCAAATGGGGAAAATCCAAAAGGCTCTAACTTTATTATTTACATCTCTTCCTACTGCCTAGATTGCAGTAGTGTCGTCCAAGATAACTTATTGAGCCCTTTGGTGACTTGCTCTAAGTTAATTTTGGGACTGTCTGTAAGACACACAACATTTCCAAAGCTGATTAAGCCTTTTGTCTCATTCTAGCATTACTAAGTGATTACAGGCTGGAACTTGTTTTCTGAAGCCACTGTACCTTGTTACTTTGCTTCAGTTTATTCAGCTCCACTTTATATTTTTCTGCTTCTTCCAGGGCCCTGTTTAAGCGAACCTCTGTTGCACTCTGACTGGTTGTGGCCTGCTTTTGTATACGCTTTAGAGTCTCCAATTCCTATTTAAGAAGCAAAGGATAAAACCAAACATTGTCAATAATGGTATTTTAACAATCCATATAGACAACATATTTACAGCAAGGCTCACCCTTGAAAACTGAAAAATCTGTGGACTTCTTTGGCCTTTAGGTAGAATCTGTCTCAAAGACCATTAATTCCACAGTTGAAACATCCCCTTCTCCTTTGAAATCTTGAAAAGGTATCTTTCTCATCTTTGTTTTAAACTTCTCTTAGAATAATTGTGGATCTGATCATGTCAGACCACAGGATTGACTGAAAACCTTGTATGCTCAGTCAGAAAAAGGGAAAAAAAAAATGTCGGTATGTCCACTCTGTGGCAGATTTTTGGACCGGTGGCTAGTATTGCCAGCTGCTTCTTCCCACCTGTTCCTTTTAACTCTTTTCCCCAGAGATTACTACATGCAATTACCAACAAAAACAGCCTACTGAAGATGGCCGAGGGTAGTAACTATTTCATCTAGCAGAAAATAGCTCATCAAGCGTTTATGGCAACAATCAAACCAGTTCCCTCTTATCTCTGATGATGGTATTTCATAGTGCTGTGAGTGGAAAAATGAGAAAAAGAGACCAAAATGAGGAACAGAATAATGAGATTAAAGATCAGGGAATATAGATAAAAGACAAAGTAGAAGAAATAAACAATTCTGGCAGAAAGAGCACATCTCGTCATTTGTGAAAAAGAAACAGACTTTTTTTAAAAGAGACTATCAAATTTTTAGGGCACAGAAAGATTCTTTTAACCAAATCAGGGTAGAGAGGGGGCTTGTTCTCAACCTTTTACCCCCAGATTGCCTTATTTCTGAGCAACTGTTCTATTTTCTCAATTCCACACCAGCTCTTGCAGTGGCTACTTCTAATTTCCACATCACTTATTCAAGAAATACATATGAATTGACAAGTGTATTCAGCAAAGACATTATGGTAAAGTTGTGACTGGAACAGGTATTTCTGGGAAGCTTTGAATCTTCTCCAAAATGGACGAGGAAAACAGGAGAGTAAGATGCATCTCACTAATATTCCAAAAGTCTGTTGATGAATGTGCCCCCTCCAAGAGTTCACAAAAACAGATGTTGCATTAACATTTTTATTTTGTTGCTAGCGTGTCCATCTGATTGATTAAAAAAAGATAGGTAAAAGCCTGGCTAGTAGGGCAGCAGAGCCCCTCCCTGGAACACGTGCACATGCATCATCAGGGAACGCAAATTTGTTTGCTGGAAACTGCCCACCCTGTTTCCACAGAAAACAAGCTATGCAGCACGCAGACCTCTTTTTCTTGTATCAAGATGATAGAACTGTGAATAGGGTCAGCTAAATCTTTCATGCATTAATATGAAAAGCTTTGGAATATAGCCGTTAAAGCATTTAATGACCAAAAAAAAAAGTCTGCATGCAATGCAAGTAACGTATCAGCTAATGATATACTTTAATGAAAGAATTCCAATCATTCTTTTAGGGCTTTTTGACATTTACTGTCATATATAATACCTTAGCAAGGACATTTTTGCAAGTCATCCAGTGAGGGTATATTGTTAAATATATTCAACTCCAAGTTTTTCATCTTAAAAATGCCTGAAATAAGTATTTTATTTTGTAAGTAGGCAAGGTTTCTGCCAGTTCTTCAATACTTTAAGTAAAAGCTGGATTAATTTTCTCATATAATGGTTCCCTAAGAGGGGAAAAAAAAATACTGTGTTCTAAAACTGCATCCCATTTCAATCTCTGGATTTTCTCCACTGTTCTGGCATGGCTGAGGCACTTGATTATCAATAGGGGGTGTGATACCAGAGAGCTCGTCTATGAACCCTCCCAGCAGGCTTTCTTGCCTCCCAATAGCAAGCATACACAGCCCCTCTATCTTTAGAAAGCTCAGCAACACCTGTACACCCCAAAAAACATTTGAGAGATAATGATTGCTTAACATCAAGCCCTTCTTCAAGGCAAATTAGAAAATCCCCGCAGAAAGCCTTAAAATGAATAAGAGCTCAACTTTGGTGTTTCCCCGACCTTTATCCAACATTATAGCTAGACTGAATTAACAAGTGAGAGAGAACACAGAGGAAGGAATGTTCTTGTAGACAGGTGGTGAAAAAGCACAGGAGCAGCAATATCATTTATGAGATCAACTAGATGGAAAAAAAGAGGAACACTGGAAAGAAGAGGATAGAAGTTTTGGGGAGGATCAGAATTCAGCTGCTGCCTGAGGTGAGTGTTCCAGCAGAAATGCTCACAGAGACCAAACACCAAAAGAATGAAATGTAAAAATAACAAACTAATTACCATGTTTCATGTAAATTGTGAAAACTAGGTGGGAATCTTTGCCTAGGCACATACAACAAAAGTAGCTGGGGGATTAATGAAATTGTGTAAATTGTTGAAAATCTAAGGAAGCTTGGGAAAGCATGTATTGCAACTTAAGTCTTCTATCATTTATGTTGCAACAGAAATCACAACAAAAGCAATAAAAGCCAAAAAATCAGAGGTAACATTTCTGCTCTCTCAACAATACAGAAAACTTTCCCTAGACTGAAAGTATGAGTCTTGAGAGTTTAGTGGCACAGCAGTACAAATTCAGGCCCATGTTCACAGGAAATTTTTTTAAACATATGTCTAGAATTAATCTACAACTACATTAATTATGTAATGTTGAATAATACTTCATACCTAAAGAATAAAACAGTTTTCAGATTGTGAAGTCCATAGGAGGTTTAAGCAATTACGGCAAAATGATTTTTAAATGCATATTTTTGACAGATAATTTTTTATATCAGAAAAAATATGTAAAATAACTTCTGAATTAGCAGAGAACCATTCATTACATTTACCTGCCTTTTTTGCCTTCTCAGTATTTTAAAGAACTACCGCTATTTGTCATGATCATGTCTGATCGGTAACCTTGAGCAATTCTACAAAACACAACCTATTAGGAATAACTGAAGCAACTGAGAATGGTAGATCCAGAGCAAAGAAAAGTGAGGAAAGCAACCCTATTTTTGATATGGTAGCTTTACAGCAGAAGTGAATAAACTTTTCATCATAACAGACACCTCCTAAATACTTGGAAAAACTTTCTACCTGTGACTGTGTACAAGACCCAGCATAGACTATCTAAGGAAATTATGGGACTTGCCATCACAGAAGGCTTTAAGTACAGGTTAAACTTATGTCCTGGATGGTCTGGATATAATCTATCCTGTCTTGGTTTAAGAGAATGGACTAAATGACTTTGTAAGTCTCTGAGCCCTATCTACTGTGAGCCAATGAGCAGTGTGAGTACTACTATTGAGTATTTTTCCTGACAGAATCAATAATCAGTGTATTTATTTAAGGGAACTTAAAACCTCCAAGTATCTGCACAAAATGAACTCACAAACTTAGAACATTTTTGTTTTAAAATGCCAGAACTATGTAACATTAAGATGAAAGAATGCCTATACAAATGCATAGTATGATTTAATGGAAGTATAATGGGATTTTGTTAGGCTGAGTTGTGTTCTGTTTTCCCCAAATTTTTAAGTGAAACATTTTCCTGGTCATATTACACGTACTACGCAGCACTATACGTATTACATGATTTCGAAGTCAACCTCTCTAGCTCTAAGTAATTAAAGAAAACCACATGCTGCTCTTAGACTAAGTTCCAAACAAACAAAGCTGTGTATGCAGGCCATCTGCTACAACTAGGCACGTACACAATTTTGCGTATGCGGCCTACAGCACGAGCCACATTGATTTTGATTCATCCGAATTGGAGTGGCTGGTTTTCAAACAGTCCATTTTCAAGAACAAAGACGCATCCTTTCCTCTGCCTCCAGAAGATACTAACATAAGCCGCAGGTGTTTTTTTTATAAAATGTTCACCAGGTTCTATAGTTTACAGTAAATCTCCTATAACCAGAAGTAGTTTTTAAGAATTCTAATTGAAATCAGAAAAATAAAATTTCCCTGTATTTTTCAAGATTCCTTTGTGAATTTGGCAGCAGTTTCTAAAAAGGTGGCTTTGTCTCTTGCGGGTCTTTTACACAAGAGTGTGATTTTAAAATACAGTAATATATGATTTTAGAAGCAGAAGAAAAGCAATTAGCAAAATATATTATTTCTTCCTTTAAAAAGGTGATTAGACCATTTAAAAATACAATTTCTAAAACTATTATCAGAGACTGAAATGCTAATAGGATCATTGGATATGAATCTATCAAACTAGTGTACAGAGGGTGATTTGATACATTTTTTTTCCCCTTCGTGAGATAAATAAGACTAATATCTGCAATACCTTTTCTAGCGCAATGACCTCTTGTTGTAACCCTTCCCTTTTTTTATTTGCTTCTTGTAATGATATTTTGTACTTTTCAGCCTGAGAACGTTGCATACTGATTGTTCGTTGCAGTCTGGTGTTTTCTTCTTCCATATCTTTAAGCTGAGATTTTAAATTCTGATTTTCATCATCCTGTTTCACAGTAATTAGCAAAAAAACCCAACTAAATTATTGCAAGGAAGCAGTAGAATAACACGATAGCAACGTTTTGTAAATAAAAGGCAGTAAAAATATACATATTGTAGCTACAGAGATAACGATTTTTAAAAATTATGTTATTTCTAAATGCTTAGATCCTTCATAATGGATTTCACAACAATTTTAAGAAAGGAAACAACTAAGACAAACTAAGAAAATAAAACACCAATTTGCCAGGACAATACTTCAAAAATAGTAACACTTTTCTCATTTAATTTTTTGCAGTCTTTTACTTGGCACTGTCTTGTAGCAGTACGTAAAACATTCAATTTCTCATAGATATTTTGTGACATTTTGGTGAGAACAGCTAAATGCACACATTAGGAAAAATTCTGGGAAAAAGAAGAGAATATAATTACTGATAAATCAATCCATTATGTTTTAAGAGATTATCTGGTTTTGACTTAAAAGCAAGCTCTAATAATCCAGGATACATCAAGTATTCAAATTCTCTTAACATCAGGTGAATCCTGTATCAGCTTCATGACCTGCTGGCACTTATATCCCACATTAAGCATCATAATTTCAACAATATTTTTCTTTTATAACCTTTTAAACATTATAAGTGAATACTAATATAGGTTATTTCAGAGATACATTATGCTGTTCATTTCTTTAAGAAAAAGAAATCAAGGCACATACAGAAATGGAGTTTCTATGAAAACAAGTCTTTCTCTGCTGTCCTATCATCCCCTAGGAATACATGCTTCTCACCTGGGAAATATATGTGCTTTACCCTACGTTTCATGTGACCGCATGCACCTCAGAAACTCCCACTTCTTTATATTTAAAACAGATTTACTGCTTCCTTATAATAATTGGGCTGCGAATTGGAACAAAACACGGAATCTATCTCAAGGCTTTGCCAACATGAAATTTTTGTGACCTTCTGAATGTCATAAAGTTATTTTCACACCAGGGAAACTAGTACTCAAAATGATACATTTACATACAGAGTGCTATAGGAGCAGGACAAGAATAGGTACGAGGTTGTCTTCTGTCATCTGCCATAGTAACTGAATTCTGTAGTATTTTTGGCATGGAATGATGAAGTTCAATAGGTACTGACAAAACTATATTTGATTTGAAAATGAAAATGTCTTTAAAATCTAATGTAACAACTTCTGATCACAGCATAAAAGTATTGAAATGCAGAAGCACCTGTATTGATAAAAATGAAATAAAGTACAGATATAAAATATCAAAATCTAATTCCTTCTAAAGATTTTCTCCAGGTATCTATCTCAAAAAATGTATTTAATATCATCCTGCTCCTTAACTCTAAATTAAAAGCTTGAGAGAAAACATATAGGTGGCTTGCCATATGTTCTGAATGTCATCATCACATTTGGGACTGAGGAATAGGTGGAAAAAAGCATTCTGAAGTTAAGAGACCACAACTAAGAATAATCTAATTTTGTAAAATGGAAAGTTAGTTCAAAAACCCTGCTTGATTACAAACGGATGAAAAAGAGGCAATCCCTCTGGCATTTAAGGTTTCACAGTTTGAGATGTTTGAGCATCACCTGAAAACATATTGCCAAACAGTGCAGATCATAAAACTCACTTGTAGTACACTCTAACAGTAAAATATCCATGTAGCTTCACAATGCCTTAACTTTAGTATGATCTGCCCAAATATGTAGTTCCAAATACAGTCCTCTGTAGTGTAATCTTCAGAACAGAGAAAGACTAATTTCTGGTTTGATTACAGTATTCCACTTAATGGATCAGCTGTTTCCACGCTTTTTTCCACCAAGGACACCCAAAGCACCTGACTAAATTTCTCAAGCTTTTTTATTTCTCATTCTGCCCTAAACATCTGTCTCCTCCCATCACCCAGCTCTGGGCACCACTCGTCTTCACTCTGTACACCTAAATCTGTATCTGACTGCTACTGTGTCCTCCTCCCTTTCCTCAGGCTCTGGTAACGCTCTCCTTCCCAGCAGTGATGGCTAGGGCACTTGGCAGCACCACGGTGTCCCTACAGCTGGGGTGCATCTTCATTCCCAGTAGTTCTTTCCTGTCTCAAATTCTTTTTCATCAAGTATATTTTGCAAGCTTTTAGCCCAAGATCACATTTATACAGAAATTACTATCCTTGATTCTAAATTCTTAGGAAATTTTAAAAAATACCACCTTAGTTCTTAATACTTGAAAAGGAAAGTTTGAGGAATTCTGTTGTGATTATTTGTTAAAGGGGAAGCTACTCTGTTTCTGCAGATAAGAAAACTCAGCTCTTACCTTTTTCCTGCATTCACACACTACACTATCCAGCTCTTCCTGCGTAACACGTAACTTTGCCTTAAGAAATCTGATTTGAGCTTCTGTGAACATAAAAAGTTACATTTAGTATCCACAAGTAATCATTATTCAACACAGAAAAGAAGCAAGACTGATGTAAGAACTCACTTTCATCTTCTTGTTTTTAAAAACGCACTACATTGTTTATAATTATTAAAGAGAAATACACAAATAAACCCTCAGATTTCTAAATAAAAGTTGCAAATTTCTCATTCTTAGGCAAAACTTTGTATAGATTTTTCCTTTTAATGACTGACTCGACATCTTTAAAATGTAAAAGACTCATAATTCTCAAAATTTAAACTTATTGGATACTTTTGTAGGATATGTCTACATTGCAATTAATCTGTAGCTGCAATTTGTGTAGTTACACCCAAAGTAGTTTTAAACTGCTCACAGCAAGGAATTAAACACAGACTGTAAAACCCTCCTAATAGGCAAATACCTCCCTCCCCCGTAGTCTATGCTTTTTTAAAGTACACTGCTAACATTATTCAATTAATAGTTTAAAATTAAATTAATTTAATCAGATTTTATTTTCCAAATCAAGTACTTTCTTGCTCTTGGATAGCTAAGAAATGTACTACTGTCATGAAAAAACAAGTTGTGTGTGAACAGTACGTTCTTTTACTCCCTATTCCCTACCGTTTCCCCAGATCATTCACAAGGAAACCCCCTGAACTTCCACAGGCACAAAGCATGGAAACAGTATGAGGATCATGTTGAGCAACCTAGGAATAAACATTATTCACAGGGGAAGAGAATAAAGTGGAGGAGGAGCTTCTGGAGCTGAACATGAAGGGATGAATGGGTACATTTGTTCATTTGCTGTAATAGGAATTCTTTTGCATTTCACCCACCTTCCCTTCTCAGCTGTCAACTGCGGCTTAAGTTGTAACTCTGCAGAGGCCAATAATAAGTAGGATTTAGGAAAACACCATGAAAAAATAAGATACAGACTGACTTTTTTCCTCCTGTCACATCCTTGCGAGTTTCTGGTAACTAGTGGCTATCCTGAGATGGAGATCATATTGAAGCCATCAAGTTTAATACTCTTTCATGTACTTCTATACTGTGAAGTTGTTTGATTTTCTTCATAAAACATATTGTAGTCTGGCATTCACAATATCCTGTGGCAATGAGTTGGCTAATTTAATTATGCATTACGTGAAAGAAAACCACTTTGTATAGCTTGCTTTAAATCCAATTTAATGTGGCATTTACTAGCGTTTGCATTGCAAAAATACACCTTTCCCTTTACCATTACTGTTTTTATTACAGAATCTTTCATATTGTCCTCAATTGTTTTGTTTTCAAATTGAAGATTCAAATTCAAGTTGTTCCATGCTTCTAATTGCTACTATATAGTCTGTCCTGTATCTCAGCCAGGACACTTTCCTAGTTCTACATCCTGGTTTTGAGATGGGGTGTGCAGAACTGTGTCTCATGCTCAAGATGGGGTAGCATTAATTATATAATAGCATAACAGTACAATATTTTGTTTTCTGTTATCTTCTGAAGTCTTTCTAACAATCAATTTGCCTTTTCCACTGTGAACATGCAGTAAGTTTATGCTTTTGGACACATCTTAATTTGTAATAGCTAAACAAAGTCCAACTCAGAAGTAGGTGTAATTGGCATTGTTTTTTCTGTCAGCATTACTTCGCACTCTTTAATGCTGAATATAAACCTCCATTCTACCACCTCACTTGGTACTACGAGATTCTTCTACAACACTTCAATGTCAGTTTTAACTTAAATCATTGTTTCATATACAAATTTTTTTAACAGTTATGATTCCTTCTTCCCAGATTAATTTCCTGTATATTGAACAATATAAGCTCCATGACTAATCACTCGAGGACTATACCACTACTTGCAAAAACTGGTTGTTTCTTTTTAACATGTTATTTTCCCTTTTACACAGTCCACAGACAACTTCCTTTCTGTCTTAGATAGCTCTGTGTCATTAAGAGCACTTAGTAGTAAACCTTGTTAAAAATCCAAGAGCACAGCTAGAACCAGATCAGCCTTGGGCGGCAGCTATGAACCAAAACTAGTTTGAGTTCTCAAAAGAGGTAAAGATAATTAAACAATTAACTTCCTAATTTGTCAATTTTAATCACCTGATGAGGCTGATAAGGGAGGTGTTATCACTTAATAGGATGGTCCTAAGGTATAAAGTAAACAACAGTTTAGGGAATGGTAAACAAGAAAAGGACATCTGAGAGACTTTGATACTCTACAAGAAATAACAGGTGTCTTAAACTGCTGAGATAATCTGAAGATTAACATGAAGTGTGACAACACATTCGGGTATTTTGTTTATATGTGTGGGGGTATAGTAGATAAAAATAGAGCTACATCTTCAGCCTTCTACATGTTTGTGTGTTTACATCATTGCTTGTTACTGCAGAATTGAGTTATAACCCACAAAAACAGCCCCTGAGAAAAATAATGTGTAACCTACTGTGTTGGCAGAAAAATGACTTCACTGTGATAACCTGTGATCGTGAAATAATGATATGGAACCTTTTTATATGGAAAAGCGCTGCAAGAAGCTCAGGGAAAGGACAATGCTATGGAACCTTATCAGCACATCGGCCTAAAAAGTCAAGCACAGGCACATAAGCCTAAGGAATCCCTTATTAGGAGATTCCCACTGAGGGATCAGCCTACTCTGTTACAGGGCCTATTTAGTATCTACATCCACTTCCTTGTGAAAACGCCAACTGTTCTGCAAGTTTGACACTGCTAGCCTGCTCTGCAATTTAACATATTAAGGAGGCATTCAGAGTGTTCTAAATAGTCAATATCAAATTTAAAAAGCAAAAAGTAATCCAGAGTATTTTCCTTTCATTTCATCACTAAAGTTACAGAAACAATTCTCTATACTCAAATACATGCCCTTAGTCCACAAGACTTGATTACTAGACACTAGTATTAACTCTTCTTGAGTTACCTTGAATTTATTTGGTGTAAGCAGTCCAAAGCAATTTCTTTTCAGTTCAGGAACAAGAACTATAAAAAAGATATCTGAGGATCTGTTTTAGGAGCCTTATTAACAGAAGACTTACAAAGAATTACATGAGGCTAGAAATCAAGCTATTTCTGTGTTGGCATGCTTGTTGACATCAAGTTGTTAAATTAAAAGAAGCGGTTTGGGGCATTTCGTAGTACTGCAGTGAATCTCTGATGCCGTGCTTGCTTTAGCAGTGAATCTCTGATACCATGCTTGCTTTAGTATTGTAAGAAACTACATAAACCCACTTTTATCACAGCAGAGCCAAAAAGACAAATGTGCATCATGCCTTTAGTTTCACTGGCAAATGTTGCAATCCCCTTTCCTACTCTATTTCTAGGACAAACATAAATGCACCATTTGGAGTGGGAAAGTATCTGGAGGATTCTCATTCAAACACTGTAGCCAAAATATTACTTCATTTAAGCCACTTACTAAGATCCACAGCATTGATCTGAGGAAAGACTTTTTCCTCTAAAGGCGGAATCTGCGCAAAGGACTGAAGCTCATCTTTTTGGAAATGGAAACTTAGCATCATGTATTTCTATTTCCCCAGTGAAATGAATCAAATGTTATGCGCATATTAAACATACGTAACCATCCAAACGTCTTCCTACAAAGGTGGAAATCAAGATAAAAATTCACTTTTTCCTGTGACTATTCATATGTGACCTGATCTTCCTCTAGCACTACATAAAGGAGAAGAACCTTCTTTTCCCTCTCCCTTTAACTTAAGGGCTTTAGAACTTTCCCTGTAACTTCTACAGAAACTCTTACTTTTCCTCCCTGTAGAAGAACCAATTTCTAGCAGTCGGGAAGTAAGAATAAAAGTAGTTAGCCATGGGAGGAAACCTACCTGCTCCAATTTCATTTCCAATAGTCGGAATAATATCATCATCTAGACAATCTGGTAAGCCTCCTTTCTCTAGTTTTTCTTCAATTTTGCTTGTTGTTTTTGCTAAAGAAAAATCTATGCAATCTTCCAGTATTGCAACATTGTCACCACTTTGTACTTCCAGGTTTCTTATTTTTGAACTAGAAAAAAAAGCAAATCCTAGATTTTAAATTTGTAATTAAAAAAAACCCCAAACTTACAAAAATATAGCGTATTTGCTATTTTTAAGAGTATACAGAGTTATTTACATAATAAAACTTCACTGCTTACATTTGTATGAAAGATGCATTGATAGCAATTTCTCATTTTCGTTGTGGAGGATACTTTCACCGTATTCTATACATACAATTACAGGATTTTACGTATTCTAATGTAGGAGGCAGAGAAATAGTACCATTTTCTACTGAGAAGATTTTGGCATGGTCTTCTCATCCAACAACTTCATAACAAAATCAGAGTAAAAAAAAGAAACAGAGGAGTGCTTTCTTGGCTTTAGCTACTATCGTCTGCCTTAAATTCTGCTATTTCCCTACCCCCCACACATTAACTTCTAGAACTCTGTCCTCTCTAGCTGTACTTCTACCTTACTACCACAATCTCTGTATCTTTATGCCTGGCCTAGGAAACATCACTGATCTTAGAATTTGCACACCGAAGTTTTCACAAAACCAAAACAGAAGGTATGGGACACATCTGCTACATAGCATATCTCCTCAACTGTCTTTTATAAAAAGATTACATTAGTTTCCACAGGTTCTGAAGCTCTTACTTTCTTATTCTAATATATCCTCATCCCAATGCAGCCTCCAAACTCCTTTGAGCTGCTAACTTTCTCCCACAACTTTGGGTTCACCCTGCAGGTCCTGTATGTGCACAATTGCACTTGTAAATCTCACAACGTGGTGCCAGCATGACAGCCTCCCCTGAATTGCCCAAGGGAGGTCCAAAGAGCCCACAAGTGACTCCCAAGTCCTGAAAGGCAACCTTGGCCTGTGTCAGTTCCATGTTGTTCCACCTTGCAGAAAATTTTAATCCCATTTTTGTATTTTTTCCGTATCTTGTGGCAGTTTTGATTTGCTCCCAGGATTTTATGCATTTCTCTACTCTCTTTTTTTTTTTTTTTTTCCCCAGATCTCCTTTTCTTGCCTTTAAAACCTTGAATTTGCTATCTACAGAGCTGAAGCTTTTCACCTTGAAACCCCTGAAAGCTGTGGTACTATCGCTGACTCTTGTCTTGTGAGCCCAAGATTCACCAAAACAGGAGAGACCCTCAAAGGTCTCGTGTTTCTCATCACAAGTCTGATCACAAATCAGTCAGCATCACCTAAATGTGTTCTCTCAGGTTGCCTCCGATGATGTATTTCCCACATGTATGCTCATTAGTCATCCTTTCACTGAAGGACTGAACAGAGTTTAACTGTCAGCCTTGAGAAGTGCTTCAGCAGGAAGCAACAGTTTTACTGTTGTAACAGTGATCGTATATTTTAGCTAGTAATTTCTGGTGCTCCATGCAAGTAAACAGATAGCTACATGGTGGAGCTGACTGAGGAGGACCAAGAGTTTGATACATTTATTTATACAAATATATATAAATGTAGAAACTATACACATGAATAAAAATAACCTGACAGACAAAAATACCAACTAAAATATTTTATTACAAACAAAGAGATGTGTATAACATACCTTGAAGTTGTTCTTTTTCCTTTATTCCCAGAGTATGGTCTGTTCTGAGATGTGGGCATGGAAGCACATTTCTTCTTGTTTGCTGGCTATAAATTTTTTTCAGAAAGTAGTGATTTTTTTTTAAATTAGTTAGGAATCGCATTTTTCTAGTGTTTTCTGTGTTGTGTTTTTCTTTTTTTTTTTTTCTTTTTCATATATTCAGACTTAAGGATACTTTTCAAAGTATGTTTTTCAAACTCTTAAAAGCACCATTTTTCAGTTTTATTTGCACTCACCTTTCTCTTGCAGCTTTGATGTCCATATGCCCAAATTATAATACATCCAATAGTGATTTGCTTGTGGGAGTTTTTGCATACATACTCATAATAAATCAATGCATAAGCAAGGCTCTCAGTTATTATCAAGATATTAACTACTGGACTGCCAACAGAGTGCATTTCTTTGAAAAACGCTTATCATACCCTCAAAAATATGCCATTTTTATGCATTAGTTTAATCTTATAAATTCCCTGTAGAAGGAAGATTAACAATATTTTTCTTACTTTCACCCACATAAATATTCTTCAAAAATTAGGGTTTTTTTCTACTGTGTTTTGATAAATAACTGAAGACAGGCTTTTGGAAGCTTTAGCTCACCTCTGAAAAGATTCAATGTAATTGTATTTAGAGACTAGGGAGTTTGTTCCTGATGTCAATCTCCTTTTTCCATTATATCTCCCTTCCTGTATTCAGTTATTTTGACTACTTGTTTATTATTACATCTAGAAGACAGTAGTACTGCCTTTAGTATTATACTGGTGCGGGAGGGAATGGGAGAAAGGAAGAAATGAATTATGTTCTAGTATTTTGCACTTAGAGTTCTTAATTTGATATTCAAAACACTGAACACTTCCGTCAATGCTTTACAGATGAGGAAGCTTAGAACACAAAAATTAAACATGATGTAAGTCCACTTAACCACCAGTGGCACTGAGAAACCCTAGTAACACTGACCCTGTAGCACTGCTTTGAACATCACTTCCTTTTGGCTTCCCACTCATTTAAGTCCCCAGTGTAGCACAGCCTCAAAACCAGAAGTAATATGTGGAAATTATACTAGAAGATAAATTAACTAGGATAGTTTTGATTTTGATACCTTGGCATATGAGTGTGTAAGAGATGAAACTTCAGGACAGAGTGGATCTCTGCAGAAAAAAATTTAAATAATAAAAATTCACAGAACATGTATAACAAAATAAACATTTTACAGTAAAAATTCAACCCCTCTGTCAGAATCAGGAGAATAACATTTGATATGTCTAGAACAAACAATATAGCTAAGGTAGGAACATAGGAACTAAGTTCAATCATAAATTCAGTCTCATTCTCTCTCTTTCCATCCTACCCCACTTGCTATCTAAATCACCTGGTGAGTCTAGGGTATATAATACAACAGTTCACTTATGTACCAGAATCTGAATCTCCTCTCTTGCAATCCAGGCGATTGCTGCACCTACTGGCTTATTAGACCAATGATTCCCTGTACGAGGGAGTATTTAGCCAGTATGCAGAGTGTTATCAGCCTCAACAAGACAGACTGACAATCCATTACCAAAGATCACTGATAGCTGAGTGGTTAATATGTCTACCTGACACACAAATCCCTGAATTAATACAAAGAAAACAAAGATACAAACCAGTGTCCTCTACATCCTAAGATGGAGTGCAATTGTACGCTCAGATTGACTGTTGTCAAGTCAATTGACAGGGACTATCAAGTGAATATGAGGTGGGAGGAATTTATAACTTAAGCATCACAGAATTTTCTCTGAAATACATATTACAGATATTGTATCCATTTTACAGATCAAAAAAGAGGAATAAAAACAGCAGCTTTCTTATCTGCTTATTTGGCTGAAAACCACATTTCTTACTAACTGAACTTCAGGTTAAATGATTATTTTTAAAATCTGCTGGAAACAATCAGAAAGTTTTAGCATGCTGTGTACTATTCAGGTCAAGTTTCTTGTCATATATATAACTTTTTTGCTTTCAGAATGAGTTATGTAAATCTGTGTTATTGCACTGAAAGGTTACTTTTTTACTAGCCTTTATAAGTTTTTACTTCAATTAAAATGGCTTATGAACGATTTGGAATAAAATTTAAATTTTGGGCACATCAAGTCACCTCAATTTTTTTTGCCCAGCTGATTTGAGCAAATGTTTAGCTCTTGCCTTTAAAAATTTCACAGACATCCATTCATCAACAGGAATTATCTGCACAAAGCTCCAGATTTTATTAATCCAAAAAAAAAAAACCTGGAGAAATTGTCTGTGTGTGGCTGGCAACAGACTTCAAGAATAGGATGATTAGTTTTTGTCTATTTACCCTATTTTCCTCAGGCTTCCTTCCTATTGGCTAGCTTTAGGAGCATGCAGAAGGTGAGGATTTGCTGCCACAGAAATAGCAGTTATATGTTAGTCTGAAAAATATGGAAACAGAACGCTCCCTATACTCCAGAAAACAATAATGTTCTTTCCATCAGTAGACGAACTTGTTCCAACTGTATCTGTTGTCTCAGGGCCCTATTTAAAAAACAAACAAACAAACAAACAAACAACCCCCCCCCAAAAAAAAAAAGGCAAAACCAAAAAAAAACCCACAACAAAACAAACACACACAAACACACCCATCCATTTTTCACTAAATTCCTCAAACTTGTTTAACTTTAATGGTTTCTTTCGTCTTTCCTACACATGATAACCCATTTTTAAAACCTCATAATACAGTTCTATAGTTGTTTGGTAAGTGAAATGAATGTGTAAATCCTGAAAAGGTATACAAATAAGTAGCTAGAGGATTGTGGCAACACTGCAACAGAAGCTAATGTTTAACAATTCCATCTCTGCATGTAAACACGAGATGCATGTGCATGACCAAACCCTTTGTGTTTGCTAATCCTATTCAAAGCCTATAGCATGCTTGCCCATGCGCATACAGTTCCCATCGCCATGAGCCTGGCAATGCTCTGAGGAGTGAAAGTGTAAACAAAAGCTGATTTCAGTGCGGTGTCACTGGAGCTGCTTTGTCTCTATGTAATTCAAGTTTCTCTGCAAAAATTATGCTATAAAAACTCCAGAACAACTTATTTTAAAACATACACTTACTTGGAGAGTGACTTAAATATTTGTTCCCTTTTTTTTTCATTTTGCTTACTCATTTTTTTCCCCTTAACCTGTCTTCCCCCCCCCCCGCCCCGCCAATAGTACCTCTTTCTTTGCTTCAATTTGTCCCCCTCTTTCCAGTTGCTTTAGTGTTCATTCTCCTTAAAGGAATCAATGGAACTGGTTTCAAGAATATCTCAAGTGCTTCCTTTACATTTATGGCCTATCTGCTTGCACAATTTTGAAAGAAAAAAATTTTTAATTCAATACTTGGAACTAATCTGATTGAGTGGCCTCCATGTCCATTCATGGATAATGTGTGCCTAATTCCTAGCACACATTTCTAATTTTTTTCACTACAGCATGGGATTTCAATTCTTCTCTCACATAAATGTTTACCAGAACAGAGACTGTGGTTGTTTTAAGGTATTTTAATTCATGTAGGTAATTGGTAGATCAGCTGCTACTCTGACATGCTAATTGCCAGTATTTTTTTTAATTCTTCCCGCACCCCCATTTACTTCAAATGTATACCATTAAAGCTGTTAACTCCCTTTGTGGGGTTGAATCCTCCCATCACATTACTTCATAAAACAGCTTTGTAACTCAACTCCAGTTTGAAGTTCTTAAAAATCTTCTATTGTTCAAAATCCATTTAACAGAACATACAACTAAAGCAAGAGCCAAAATTTGTTTGCAAAGCATGATTATACTTATAACACACGGATTTCCTTTTCCCCCCTCTACAACTGACAGATACGGCTTTAAAATAGCTACTATAGTAGCAAACTTTTGCTGGTATAGCCAGGCTTCCATCACAGACTTGCTGTCACACCTTTCTGTGTACTGAAAAACCCTTCTATGTACATAAAAACCCTCACTTCTTGTTTTCGCTTTTACTCTGCACAAAATTAATTATTTGATCACCTCTAGCAGCCTTTCATATATACTACTTCAAAACAGTTTCCCAACTGCAGCCTAACATTTGAAGCGAAGCACCTTGTAGTCTGGCCCTGTATATCTGTTATCCAGATTAGTGGCATCATAAATTTAGGAACCTACCAGATCAGATCTTTGATAAACCATGTATTAGTCTATCTTAAATTCACCCACTTGCTGTACTATCAATATACAAACCCTTGAACAACTAAGTAAATAATAATGCCCCTGAACAACTAAGTAAATATAGCTATGTATCCACTCTAGAGCTAAAGGGTTTGAACATATAGGCCAAAACGCATAGCTGTACATATGTTCACACAGGCCAAAGGCATGTGGGTCTCTGAAGTGTAATGATATCCAAGTTCCAGAGGGTGGCAGCTGAATGTTTGTCTGTCCTAGGTTTTTGTGTTTGGTTTTTTTATCAAGCACTTCCTGTCCCAGGAACATTTAGGCCAAGGTAAATGTAAACCAGTATCTATTTCTTTGCTTTGTCAGCTGAACTGGTTAAAAACCATCTACTGCTGAGTGTTTACTGTTTTGTACTGCAAAGAAATCTGTTACCTTACCTTGCTTTTTTACTGATGTCAGCACTAGTTAGCATCCTAGATAGAACATTTCAGCAAAATTGACTTCCTTGAAGTAACAAGGAGCAACGCTCACTTAGTATCAATTGTTTCAAATAACAGGAAAAAATTTAGACTTCACCAATGCAGTATGCTGCAAAGATAGATAAAACAGGAGCCTGACTAGGGTGCAAGTCAGGCTGTGCACAATCAGTGTGAAAGATACACCATGAATTATATGCAGCAGTTATAAAGCACATACCTCTGTCTGTCGTCTTCACATGACTTAGTCTGTACTGAAACTGGTCTAGATAGTATGTCCTGTTGGTTTTTCTTTATTTTTTTAAAAAAAAAAAAGTAGTCAATTTTGGGGGGAATACAATCCATTAAAGATTAATTACATATATGTAAATCACAGATCACAGCAACTATAGTCCACTATGAAAAAGAATGCTGTGGAAAATAACTTCTCAAACACAGGACAAGATGGCTAAAAATTAAAATGCCATTGCTATCCTCCAACATTTATTTCTGCTCCACAACATATAATTGCCTTTTGCCTGTAAAAACTTCGCCCAGCTTAACACCATCAGAGCTGCTCTTACCCTCCTTCCTTCTTCTGTGAAATATAGGAGCAGCGAATGCACTGCAGGTGGAATAAATTTTCAATTTTCCATATTGCGCAATAAGCCTTAAAAAGAAATCTTTATTCATGCAATATGACCGCAATTACACACTGATATGTTGTATGTACTTTAGAGAACAATTCAGTCTGAATGTTCAGATAGCTTCTATGTTGCTAAGTTACAGTTGGAAAGCATAATCCAGAACAAAATGCAGTTGTCCTGCTTGGTGTTCTTTTTTTGTTTGTTTTTTTTTTTAAACTTAGACTGTTTCTCTTTTGTTGTTAAATGTGTATCTGTGCAATCTGGCAGTGCCATGTGGTATATTAAGTGTCCTAAGAATATTTGATCTTCTGCTGTATTTAGAGAAGGAAAAAAAAAAAAGGTGGTTTTATTGTTGCTGTTTTTTAAAGGAAAGAGCCTAGATGCTATTTTGGACGCTTCATCTGCTTCTGTTCAAATGCCAAGCAGTTAGCCTCAGCTTATCACAGCTCAGGGGAAGAGTATGTTGTCACAGGACGTAAAAATGAAGCTTCAACAGTAGGAAAAGTGCATATAAGTATAGCTTTCTGGAAGACTTAATATTTCGCTTTTTAAGCCTTATTTATTTGAGTGAGTGCACTTACAATGAATATATCTAATATGCAGAACATCTTCTCCAAACTTTTTTGGGTATAAACTGTACCTCCCCTATTCCCTTTTTTCAATTTATCCAATTTTCTTCTAAAAAATTGACGCTGTCTGGTACACAGCCACAGCAATGTTAAAATATAATACTGATGATAAACAGGAAATTTTTCTGTTTTAAGAAAGTTTCCTTCTTACTAACTACATATTTTCTATTTATGTTGCTTGTTCTTTGTATTTCTTTCAGCTTGAACAATGTAGATCCTGTTTTACTGGGATGTTATTGCAACAGTATCTGGTTTTCAAATACTAATTTTTTTTTTTTTAGTATTTAAGACATAAAACCACCTACAAATACTTTTCTTAAACATCACAAACAAGGGTTTTTTATGTGGTTTTATCTGCACAAATGCTCTACGCATCTATGTGAACATCTACCTACCCGATCAAATTATATAAACTATTTTTAGATGTGTTTTGAGCAAAGTTTACGATTTTGAACTAAAAGAAATTAAAAGCTTAGATTGCATTTGAAACTAAAATACTTTTAGTTGTCGTGGTCTAAATTTCTTTTGAAACTTGACACTGTGTGCATGTCAGTCAAGGCTAAATTACGTAACAGTCTACATTACCTACTCACCATTACTTCTTCAGCCTGACGCAGCAGTTTTGCTGTTTTTGCTTCTAATTCTGCATTCAGTCGCCTGAAAGAGTAAGAATGCTTGCCACTGAGTTTTTGAAAGATTTAAAAGAAATAAATGTAAGCATGACAGTATCTCTGCCTGAACTCAGTGTAATTTTACTAACTCCTACAAAGGAACACTGACATGTACTTCAGGGTATTAACAAAGTTACATTTCAACAATTTCCTGTGTTTCTGTCAAATCAATAGTAATATAACACCTAAATCCATTAAACAGTAAGGTTTAGACTGTAATTCTGAGAGGTAAACGGTGTCCTTGTTTTTGGCCATGTCATTGCTTAATACCCATTTTATGTCTTCATTTCCTCAACGTTTTCTGTTTTTAACACAATTCTTACCTTAGGTATACTTAGCAGCAGGGGTTGGGGAAGGAGTCACATGCGATTACATTACTTGATCACATAATTAAAATGTGTCACTAAACATACATACAGGTTAAAATAAGCTTGTGTTCCTGCATGCTTCGCTTTATAGCTTTTCCATGCAGTGTGACTAAGTGAGTTTCTGAGACGTGGCTCCTTGTACATCCTCACCACACACAAGGACTGAGAACTGACAGGTAACAGAGCCAGAGCTTTTAAACGTGCTTTCACTGCATTTATCACAAGCTTAAGAGCTTTTAAGCTTTTTTTAACAGGCTTAAGCACTTCTGTATTCATAATGTAAAAGTAACGTCAGCATTTTAAATGCAGAAAAATCTAATGCCCAATGCTGCGGGACCGAGGTGAGGCCTAGAGCAGCGGACAGCCCACCCTAAGGCGCCTGTGTAAAACGGCCGTACGGCGGCGGGAGAAAGTTAAAACGTTGCTTTCGGTACTGTCATCCGCACGGTTTGGAAGAAGGAGTTGAGGCCCTCAGATAGAGGGATTAACCGTAACCTCCGTTGGGGCGGCCAGCGGGACAAGGCTGAGGTGACAGGGCCTAGCCACCGCCCCCGGCCGCCTCCTTACTTGTACTCCGCCTCCTTGGCCAGCAAGTCGCCGCTCACCACGCCGGTCCCCGCGGGGGCGGGCGGCAGGGGGGGGCCGCCGGGCGCTCTCCGCACCTGCAGCGAGGAGGAGATAGTTCGCGGGACGAGCACGGCGCGGCCACCTCGCCCCGCAACCCCGTTCCGCTGCCCCCGCTCTCCTTACCCCGAGCAGACCCCCGCCCCGCCGCACTCCGCCGCCCGCCGCCATTTTGTTCGCGCGGAGGCTGTTGCGTGGCGTCCCCTTCGCCAGGGCAACCGGCCGCTGCCGCCGCGGGGGTGACGGCTCTGCTTCCGTCCCCTCCTCGGCCGAGGGGCGGCCGCCGTCGTGGCTTGCTTTCCTCCCCGGCCAGGCCTCCTGGCGCCGCTGGGTACGGAGGGCAGGGACGAGGGCAGCCGCGTTTCGGCCCTTGGTGCCGGGTGGAGGGAAGCTGAAACGCTTTGCCCCCCCGCCCCTTTCCCTGGCGCGGTTTGGTGGCACCATGTCAGGAGCCCTGTGACAGCGATTGAGGGCACGGGGACAGGACCCCTGACCCGAGGCCAGGGATCAGCAGGCTCCTGGCATGGCGCCGGGCCGCCATGGGTTGGGGTGAGGGGGAAGTGATAAGGTCTGAGGTGGCGTTACAGTTATTACTGTAATATTTATTACAACCCTTCTGTTTGAGCCTTTTGGCCTCGCTACATGTTGTCCCGCCACCATCCCTTTCAGTGTGTTAGACCACTGCGTTTGCAGCGTTAAGGCAAGTGTTCCACCCTATTTACTGCTCTTTAGTGCTGTCGTCTCTTTGCATGTTCTGTTCCCGGTTTTCTGTGGTGGTTGTCTGTTTTTAGCCTTGTCCTCTGCCATGCATGTGAATCTCTCCATTATTTTTGTCCCTCGCCCCCACGGTGTTTGGTTTTTGCTGCATTTTTCCCCCCCAGTCACCCACGAGCCCGCTGTCCTGCACCTGTATAGGTAGCTGGGTATCTGTATGGCAAGAATGCCTTTCTATACCCTGAGTTACATGGACTGTATATGATTTTAATGAAGGGCCTTGCACAGGGGAAAGCAGAAGGGCTTAGCTGACTGGAAGTAGAAGGTCTGTGCGTAGTTGAAGGATTTCTGCAGAAGTATTAGTTGCGAAACAGAAGAAATGCTTGGAGGAGATTAACTTCGAGCACTGAGACATGCAGTGTAATGGGATAAATGGAGGTGAAATGAAAGACGGGACAAATGTGATTAGTGGAAGGCAAAAAATAGAAATATCAATATAGAAAATGAAAGTGCTTAACAGCAATGTTGACGCAAAGGTATTGACACAAAGGGGGAAAGAGCAAGCCTATGAAAAAAGTTATGGAGCTTTTGAAAAAATTGTCAGCCAAGAACTCAGTCCATTACAATTATTTTTTTTTACTACTACTACTACTAACAAGAGGTTAATGGTCGCCTTTCAAAAAAAGATATGCAGAATTTAACTCCATCAGTTTTGATTTGGAGAAACAAGAAAGGGTGAGATCAATAGTAGAAAGCAAACCTCCACAGGGGGAAAGACAGATTTTGTTAAGAAATAAATTGTAGATTCCATGAGAGATTAAAGCATCATAACCGAAGCAAGGTTTTAGAAACCTCTCTAGTGAGGGGGAGTGCGGTTCTGTGAGATTTTAAAAGAAACAGAGGAGCTAGAGAAGGGAAACAAAGTTGGTAGGATCAAAGCTACAAGGAGAAACACACTCTTTCCAAACAGCAACAAATATCTTTTTTTCAAAAGAAAAGTATTATTTCTTTTTGCAGAACTAAAATATCGTCTTAGTAATATTCTTACTGTTTTTAAAGTTCTCATCCAATATAGCTTTAAGATCATAACACCTTAAAAATACCAAAAGTATTAACTAGAGGATGTCTGCTAGTTAGATACTGAGGCAACAAAATCGCTGGTTGAGATTAGAGAGATTAGAGCCACTGATTTTCTAGCCAGCTTTTAGCTAAGTCTTAATAAACAAAAGAGGGGTAATTTATTATATCATAAATGACTGCATATGTTAACAAAGACAGCAATGCAAGGTTCTTTTTGTTTAGAGTCCTCTGGGAACAGTAACATACATATATATTAGGATTGCAGATTTGCACAATTTTTCTGAGATCCACAACATGATTGATTTAATATGATTTATTTTATTGAAATATTATATCAACCGGATTTAGAATTTGACTACCTATGTTTGAAATAATATGAAGAGATTAGTATGTTTAGATAAGAATTTCTTAGTGAACTTTATTTCTCCAGAGATGTAGAAAAGAGAAAGAAGAGATTTTGTTATATTCTTGATCCCTTACTCCATTAAGGTTTTTTCACTTTAAACTTGACCTGATGTGACCTTAACAGTTGTGGTTAATTCTCTAATACATAGTTGGTAACTGGGTAGAGAATAGGCTTATATTAGAGATGGCAACCAATAGTGAAATACATAAGGAGCTAGGAAAATTTATCTCAGTATTTATCTGAAAAAAAGGCATTTGAAAGCATAGCATTGGTATGGTATAAGATTTAGCCAACATTATTTGTTAGCAGATTCTCATTTTCCATTTAATCATTTTTTAAAAGTTAACTCAAACATCATGACTGTAAAATCAAAATGTTTTTGTCATTTTGAAACAAAGCATGCATCAGATTAGATGCAGAATTCCAACAGATTGATATTTGTGATCATAGTGAGCTGTATTTGGGACCTATGCCTTGGGACCTCCATGATTAGAGTAGTACATCATCATTCTGTATTTTCCAAATGTTTCAATTTTTCTTTGTTTTCTGAGGATTATAAGATTAAATGGCTCTAACAGAAATGTATAGGTTCCAAATTAAGTGGTTCACTGTATTGCCATTGTTGTTCTTCCAGTGAAGGAGGAGGTAGATCACAGAACAAAAGAGCTCAATCGGTATAGCTGGTAGGCTGGTTCAATATAGCTGGTAGGATTGGTTTCGGACAGAAAGGTGTGCATAGGTGGTATGATGTTAGAATAGTTTATTGCAGAAGACCGCTGAGGACGTTTACCTTTGATTAGATCAAACAACATGCGTTATTTAATTGTTACATACAGCCCTTCTTCCTTCTGCAGGCACAAATTTTGTGATATCCCTTTCCTCCTCCAATAAAAATATAAAAGCATGAGATTTATATATTAAGCTATTACCTTTACACTTTTAGACTCGTTTTTTGTTCATAATATCTTCTTATTGGCTTAAAGATTCATTATACAGTTTTCTGTGCTTCCCATAAAAGTTGTAACATTTAGTAGAGACCTAGAATACTATCAGCAGCCAACATTGTAGGAAGGAACAGGATTTCACTGTGTATCATGTTACTTGTCAGACACAGCGGCACAATAGTGGTTTAGGACAATATTTTCTTCCACAAAAATCATTGCAAATATATTGGGACAAAGAGATACCCTTGCTCAAGTTTTTGTTCTTGGGCCATGCTAAACAATTCAATAGCATCATATATATGGAAAATGCTTACCATTTTTAGACCAAGAATCATGTTAAAGGTTATATCTTGTCTTTGGTATGTGGTAGAGCTAAATTCAGTTAAACTTATATATATATATATGAGAGAGGCCTGTAATAAAATATTACCTCTGTTGATCCCCCCTCTAGAAGGAAAAGTCTTCTACAGGTCTTGCTACTGCCTGCTGTACCCTCCATCCTAGGAAAGAGGGATGCTTCACTGAGGCAATATAATACAAAGTGTGTTATTCTTCCTTGTATGCTAGTTTATTTGACCAGGACAGTCTGTACTGCTTAGATTACCCTGCTCCGGGTTAAGCGGTCATGGAGGGGCTGTTTTCCGCACCACACTTACACTCTCAGGTCTGAATGCTGGTCCTTTTCTCAGTCAACACCCATGTTTTTCTGCAGGAGAATCCAAAGCAATCCCATCCACACTTGAGGGAGATCTGTGTTACCACCAGGGCTGCCTCCACTGCAGCAGTGTGCCACACAGTGCTGCCATATCTCCTGGTCCAGGTGACATAAGCTGCCGTTCCCACCACGCCTCTTATCGGCTTTCACAAGCAGGGCATGCACAGGGAGCCTCACGCAGAACAAAAAACCACAGCCCGCACAGGCTGAACCCAGTCGTAAGGAAGTAAACCAGAGACAGGCTGACTGAAGCAGTCACAGATGAAGGCAAAGAATTTAAAGCTAGTAGGCAGTTGTTTGTTTGTTTACTTATTTATTCTAAATGTACCAGAAAGGATGTCAAACTTCTGTCCAAAGCATATCACCGTAACCTAAGCAACTGTAACATTACAGCCTCTTCACACTTGAATAGTTTCCCTACCTTAAATTTCTGCTTCGTTTTTCTAGTTCCAATTTCCTGGAGGGGAGAGAGGGAAGATCAGAATTTTGGAATGAATTGTAGGTGAAATTTAATACTTAGCAGCTTTCTGAAAACTTGGATTTTTTTTTTTTTTATTTTAGCTCTAAATACTCATCTTAGTTTTAACTTAAAAAGATACAGTTGCTATTTTGTGTTCCTATTGTGTGGAGTGGAAGTAACAGCTAATCTTGAATTCACCTAAAAACCAGACTAAAATACATAATTTTTGTTCAATAATAGGAAAAAAATAATGTAAACTCATGTACAACATTTTCAAATGTTAATGGAGTGGTAGGATCTAGACAATGTGTAGCTTTTAAATCAATAATCCAGACATCAAGGGAATTCCCCAGACAGCTGTTGGATTTTTCCCCCTAATCAGTAATAATAATCCAGTGGTGTTTGAAATGACATGATTGTATACTGGAACATATTTTTGTGCTGATATTTTTTCATGCGTCTCTAACAGCTCCCTAAAATACAAACAAGACCAAGTATTATTAATAGCCATGTATTTCTTATGAAAAAGCTGCTAGCTGTTTGGATATATGAAGTCTGCAAAAAATCTTTAGAGCTTACTGACAAATATCCTAAACTGGTTTACCATCAGTATAGCCTGATATCTTTTGTCTTCTAGCAGAATAATGACCCTGATGGATGTTGGTTGCTTGTGTCAAGTTTTGTGTGCCGAAGTCGGGGAAGTGTGTGGGAACCAAGCACACATTTTGAGGGACAACAGGGCTGGGGGATGGGCAAGCTGACCTAATAAGTCTCTTCCACCTCCAGTGTCTCCAGTTTTGCTTTCATATGGATTTCACTGCAATGGAAATGTTTATTCTGTTTCTTGTAGCTCTGTAGACATATACAAAACCTCATTTCTAGGCTAGTCTAAGTTATTTTTTTTTATACAGCTATAAGCAGTGTACTTAGGGTATCCAGATTGCTATTTAAAAATACATACATTTTTCTTTTTTGTTCTCTGCTTCACTGCACTATTGGGGCTTACTTATTTCAGTGTCATCCTTCCTAACCTAATCCAAACAATAACCTTGCCTCAACAATTTAAACATATTGAATCCCCAACCAGAGTAGTTTTCCCTAGTAATACTCTGATTACAGCAGCTTTTATGTCTGAACAGGAAAGGACCTTAAACACTAAATCTCATCAGCACTGTAAAAAATAAGTGGTGAGCATCAGTCACATTTTCTTGAAATACCACAAGTCTTTCTTGAGGCCTAATCCTTTAATCTCTGGATTTTGGGCACTTCTGTTCTGATTACTAGGGATCAAAAGGTTTGGCAAATACTCTTCAGACCAGTCTTCAAAGTGGCCACTGTAATATTACCAGGTTGTTATGACAATTGTATGATTTTTCATTGTGGTAGTAGATGGTATTTTTGGAAAAATCAGAGAAGTTAGTTTATCAATGCAATGGTCTGCCCCATTGAAAATTAATAAAAAAAGCCCATTGTCCTCCAGTACAGTGGTTCAGAGGATTTCAGAACATGGTGATGTCAAAGTAAAAGGGAAATATCCTTCATTGGTGATGGAAATTCCTCTTACTGTGTAAGACACAACACTTTCTAATGCAGGGTACCCTTAAAGGGCTGCTGCAACATAGACAAACGCTGTTTTCCTAGCTTGTTCCCAGAGCGACAAAGTAATAGTTCATTTTATTGAAACTAGAAATCTTATACCGTTTCCTTCCTGAAAAACTGTAACATGTGAAGGTACATTTAAATAAAATTAAAAAAAAAAAAATTTTTGCATGTCATCCGTAGACCAGAATCAGTCCCTTAGACCCTACTACTGGATAGTTTTGTCACATCTTCATTGGTCTGTTCTGGAAATATACAGTTTTTTCCTAAATGAGATGATTTCCTCATCCTAGTTCAAACAAAGGCTACATAAGTTGAAACAGATCAGTGAATCCTCCTGCCCACGTTTCATTTTACTTATTGCAAACTAGAAATGAAATTGGGCTAAATGTTTTTCTCTATATTTGATCACCAAGACTTCTAAAGACTGTCACTTTACATGTTAGATCTCTGTCTAAAGAAAACAACCCCATCTCGCTTAAATTTAACAGGGGTAACAAGCTGCTTTTAAGCAGAAATTACTCTGCAGAGCCCTGCACTTATAACAGGAGCAAATGCAAATCTGTCCATGCTGTTCCTGTTTATCACCGCCTTTGTTACTGGCCTGCATTTATTGTTCCTGTCCCTGCGGTTGTCAGTGAGAAATCCAAGCGTGTGTTTAGTACCAAAAACCCCAGAGCCTGAAAGAGCCAACTGCTCTTCTGCTCTTTTTGTGAATGTTTTATTTGCATAGGTATGTCATTACTTGTATCCAATTCCTCTTCACTTGGAAGATTAAGTTCTGCTATATAGCATAAAATTAATTTAGAAAACACTTTTTTATACTGTTGTTTTCATGGGGCTTGCCACATTATATATTTGAGCATACACATCAAGAGTGAATGCAGATGAGGTCTTTCAAAATTATTTTGCTGTGTTGACAATGCCAAAACAGATCTGGCCTTTACTATCAACTTGCGTATTTTTATTAATATTTTCATTCAGTGCAGAGTAAGACACAATGGTTCTAAAATATTCAGTGAATATAGTGTGGCATCACCAAGCAAATTAATATTATGTAACAAGTACAGACAAGTTCTAACATTTTAAATGTGTCAATGTTAACATTGAATGTTAGCCTTGAACTAGAATAACACATGTTTGGGCATTTGCTCATTCTATGTTGTTTGATAAAAGAAATGCTAATTCAGTCTGTATTGTCAGTCCAGCCCTTGGCTTCCCTGCTAATGCCTACTCCCTGTTAGAAAACTTGTTCCAGTGTAATACAATGCATTAAAAGTCAACCTACACGCTCATGTGTAAACCCCCGGTATGAACACACTTGACTTGTTAGTGCATTAAACTGTGTTGGAAAATTATTTCAGCTTAGGGGGGGTACAAACTTTTTCGCTAGCTGTAGTAAAATCTGTGTAGCTCGGTGTCGGCTGGGGGGAGAACATTGGTTTGTTATCTTTTGCCTGTTTTCATAAACAAATGCCGGCAACAATTGTTGTTATTGCAGAGCCAGCAGAAATTCATAGGGGTTTTCTTTTTGTTGTTCTGCTACACAAAAAAGAGATGTTATTTTAACAACAGAATGTTTGATAGCTTTTGAAAATATAAGGCCTGATTTTTAGGGATGCTGAGCCCCCCAATTGCCATTGAGGTCGGCTCTTGCTGCAGATGCCCTAGAGCATGCTAAGGAGTTCCTCGGATTTGAGATCCAAGTATGACATAGGGAACATCTCTGATGTGAGGATAGCCACCAGGAAAAGCACAGGGGCCTTTGTCTTCTATACGTGAACTCAAATTGGACTGAGTCTTCTGAAAGTTACGTATATTGAGTGTGTTCATAAACTTTGCCAAGGTATCCTCACAGCAATCAGCCTTAGCAGTAACGTCCAAGTTAGCTTAAACTAAAGCAGGGCTTCTCTGATGGGAATTGCTTTGTGGGAGGGAATGCAGAGGTAACATTTGGACATAACTACTGTGGGACAATCAGCAAAACATCTGTCTTTTGAAGAAAATACCTGTGGCAAAAATAACCCTGGACTGAATACTGGGCTAAATTCCCTAGGTCCATCTGACAGAGATTTAAAGGCTTCTGTTGCATGGTCACAACATTTTTTTTTTTCCCCTTAGAGCAGCTAAGGTTTTCGCAGGATTCATGCCTCAGCGGGTAACAGTTAACAGATAACTGAGAAGGCCTTCTGAAAAGAAAAAAAAACAAAAAACAAAAAACAAAAAAACCCACATAACATTTCAAATCCCTGAAAAAAACAACTACATAAATACAAAATGTATTAGTTGCATATGCAAACAAAGTGGAAAAATGCCCTTGTTTCTGTCCCATCACTTCTTACTGTCCTCTTTCCCAAACAAAGTTGAATCCCTACTTTAATTTACGTGTTGTGTATTCATTGAGTGTTATAGGACAGATGTACAAGCGATATAATGGCAGGTAAAAGGCTGTGCATTCCTTTAAAATTTACTGTCAACTAACTTATTAGCGTTATCAAATGAATGTCAGTGTTCAAATACTCTAAACCTTTGGTTAACCAGGTAGGAGAGAAGGAAAACTGGCTGATGTTAATTTTGAATAACTCAGTTATTGTGCCTTTGGCTGTCCTGAGTAAAAAGAGCACTCCAAAGGCGTTTAAGTTCAAAGACTAGGTTGTGGGTTCTTTTCCCTAAAACCCGATCAAAAGAAAAAGATCCATTGGAACAGCTATTTTGTTTACTTAGATTTGGACATTCTTCTCCAGTGTTGGCAACTCAGATTTTGCAAGATCGTGCCACTGCATAAGAAGCAGAAAGTGGAATGCAGAGATGAAAGCAAATATTTGCTATCAAAGAAAAGTTGAATTCTCACTGTAAACAAGTAGCTTGAATAGTGAAAATATTAATTGTAAAATTATTGCTGGTATCGGTAAATTAAAAAATTTACACTTAAGCATTAAGTGTAAAGTCACATTTAATAATTTTTTAAATCAGTATATTAAACAGCTCTGGCTATAAACGTGATTCTGTAGTGCTTTAAAGGGTACTTAAGTGAACTAAAAGTTAAAATAATAAAATTCTAGACTGAGATTGTCATAAATATACGTCATACCTCCAGAACGGTGACTTCACTTCAGTGAGGATCAACTGCCTATCATTTCGTAACCAGGCTGAACTAACAGCTATATTGTAGATGATAGTCTTAGTGCAAACTTAAAGTCCAAAAGTGCACTAAAAAACCCCACACAGCTGATACTGTGCAACATGAAAAGCTGCTGTACTCACTGTAAAGGCATTATTTATAGAGGAAGTCATTATCTCTGACATGAGTTTTAATGCATTCAGTGGTAACAAACATATTGAGGCTCTTTTCTTGTTAAAAATAATTTGTGATGCTGGCCATGTGAAGTTGCTGAAGTCCATTAATTAATCTTTCTCCTTACTTTAAATATTAGCAGATGAATTAGTTCAATTAGAAGAGGAATAGCTTCAATTTGAAATCACATTAAGCAGGTACTGAATACAATAAAATCATGTTAATATTTTCTAATAAGCTAACTTTTAGCAGAGGACTACAGATTTCTGAGACAGTCGCAAACTCTCACGGGTTTGCTCACAGCATTCCTGTTTTCTGTTCTCTTGCTATATGACAAATTTGCTGTAGGCCTGCGTAACTCACCTGTGTTCTTCTGCTCCATTCACTGGCCTGAGGTACAGTAAAATAGTGTCTGTCCCATGTGCAGAGGAAACCAGAGAAGGAACTTTCTCTGGCTGATTTGGGAGACGATGCTAGAGATCACACAAACTGAGGAAAAGGAAAAGAGGTCCCCAGAAAGGGTTCTCAGAGCTCATTTAGCCTTGGTGAATGATCTAAAGAAAGGATCTCCAAAGTCAAATGAGGACAGCAAAAAGAGCTATTGAGAGTGTAGCACATCATTTGTGAAAGAGCAATGAGCAGAGTTAGTGGAGGTTTGTCTGATGGCTGTCTTTCAAATCAAGCACATGGGAGGTTGAAGAGAAGAAATCACTTAACCAGCACGCAATGGGAAGTTAAGGACTGGAAAAATTTTTGTAATGTATTGCTTGTGAAAGAGGAAAAAAAGCAGGTAATGGCAGTAAAAAATAAATTCCTTTTTGCCTTTGAAGTTAGTACGGCATGAACAGCAATCGCGCAGCTTTTTCCTGTGCTGCTCTGGCACCATGACTAAGTGCTGGCCTGTAGAAGAGAAACCACCACCACTAAGGCTGTGGCTCATTTTCCATGCAGCTTTTCCAACTGTGTTGGCATTAACCATAAAGCTGCACATAATGTTATTCCATGCCATGTATAATTGTGTTTTTCCTTATGTGGTCAGCTGTCCAATAGGAAATGAAAATAAACTACCTCTTTTCAGGGCCACATTGAGCAACCATTAGATAAGTGCTGACCACTCGTGTGGCTGAGCATTCAGTGTTTTATAGAGCAGCGTCCAGATTTGTGTCAGTGGAGTTTTGCAAAGCTACCTATGTGACAATGGCAGTTGTTGATCTGAGAGGGCTATGCTGAAGAAAGCACTGCTTGTGTAAAACTGAAAACATATTTTTCTTAACTTGCATAATATTTTTGTAGATCTCGTCTGACAAAGATTTGAGTTTTGTTGGAGACTTATTCTAATGTTGGAACTCTGTTTGAGGAAAGTGGTTAAACTCATATATGGTGCTAAGCATGTGAGCTGTTACCTAACTACATTGCTGAATCAGATTTCTGAATTTGTTTCATCTCCTTTTGAGTGGAAATTGATTGAAATTGTTCTGAAATGCTGTTCATGCTAATCAAAACATACGTATTTTTCCAGAAAGACATGCTAGTTGAGTTAATATTTGTCTTTAAAGTTTGGTTTCTCCTGGCAGAGGGAATAGTTAAATTATGTCTGGGCTACAGTAGAACAAATTTCGTAATGAATATATACGAGATGAGAGAAGCATATCTAGCTTTCCTGCAAGTAGTATGAAGTGCCCTATTTTATTGTTTGATCTATGGCTATGCTGTACTGTTTGAGATTAATAAGGTTTCTTCTTTTGCTTTAAATCTTTTCCTAATGTTTCAATCCCCCAAAGTATTTATCCTTTAAATTAGTAATGGTATGAAACCATACTGTCTCTTTCCAAGTTCCTTTAGAATTTACTTTTGTACATGTGTTTAGCTCAATTTTTAAAAAAACATTCATGTTAGCCCTTTCCAACCTGTACTCCTTCAGTTGCCTTACCTGTTTTTCAAGTTTTTCTATTCTGTATGCTATTTTTATGGCAGAGACCATGATGCAGAGACCACCTTTGGGACTGATGCTGTGCGACCTGGAGACTTTGCAATGGGTGTTGCAGTCACTGGCACAGGGTAGACCTGAGCTCATTAACTCAGCTTTCCACTCGTGCTGTGATATTTGTGTCTAGGTGGCTTTAACCTTTTATTCTTAAAATGTCTCATTGTTACCACCTCTGGTTCAGCTCTGTGAGAGCACTAGTCTACAGGTAGTTCATGCAACAACCAAGCTTTTGTATTCCAGGTCAACTGGTACTCAGGCATTCATCACAAAAGCAGCCAAAATAGTAGCAGAAGTGGTGAGAAATTGCTCCTTTGGTTGAGGGAGAAAAACTGAAGAATGGAAACCCGCATTTTGTTATCTCAAACACCAGAGAGGGCTGACACTGTGAATCTGTTAGCACATGCACACAGTTTGAGAATAATAGCTATCGTGCCCAAATTTCCATGGCATCTATTCATAATAGTCCCTCTATCTCAGTAAAAAAGCAAGGTTTTGGTGCCCTTTCTGAATTTGTTTTCTGCTGAAAACTATGTATCTTAAAATCTGGATGCAGCTGAACTCTGTGGCTAAGGCCGATTCTTTTGTTTGTTTGTACTTTGACCAAAGGATTACACTGACAGTTTCCCAGGATCCAAAATTGTATTTAGTCTGTTTACAGAGCTACATACGTTATTTGAATGAGAAAGAAGGAAATGAAAGTGGCCTTGCCCACTTCAGCTGGTAGCTGTTCGCAGGAAGCAGCAGTCGCTGTCTAGCCGCCTTCCCCGGGACAGCCCTCCCCATGGCTTCACCTGACTGTGTGGTGCGTGGACACGCAGCCTTGCCACCCAAAATATCAAAAAAGCATCAGAGAGCAATAAAAACTAATACACATGAGTAGAATAATAGGAATTAGAATAATTCCTGCATCAACATAACTGAAAATAATTTTACTTGCCATTGTTAAACAGAGCTAAACTGGCAACCGAAGGCATGTGTATTTGTCATCAGTAGCTGGGCACTGGCAGCGAAGGAGGCACTCAGGTCAGGCACATGTGGACGGTATCACCTCTTTCAAATTCATCCAGCGTGTACAGTACTCTGCATTTTCCCCCTTTGCTTTTTTTTGGTCACAGCTCACACATCTGTGAATCATTCAAGGGGAAAGTTTGAGAGATGCTATGTGTCAGGTCAATCCAGGTTTATTCACTGTATGTCCTTAGAAAGACAGAAACACTGGCGTGTAAACAACAGGCAGGGGGCAGGGAAGGTTTAACAAGACAACCAGGGTTAATCTTTTCTTTCAATATTGCATATGATTTGGTTTTCTGATTACACACTAAACTACAGTTGTATTTTCTTTAATTCAGTTACACAAACATGGCAGCCAATTAATATTCCTGCACTCCGTGTGCTGTGAAGGATGCAGGGAGAAAACCTTTGTTATTTTGTGGTGCTAAAGGAGCTGTTCAAGTTAAACCATATACCTCTACACAGCAACAGCAAAGTAAATGACAGCATTAATTCAATCCAGAATGCTTGATAAATTGAGAGGGGTTGTTTACCTAGTGTATGAAAAAGTCTCTTGGGGATGGGTTTTATTACGATCTGCATAGTCATCCATCTTCCTATACTGTCTGTGCTCATGTCTGTGAGTAAAACATATACAGTAATTTAGCATTCAGATAATCCCACAGCTATAATCCAGACAGATTTAGCTCAAATTTCTCCAGGATTTCTATTATCTAGATTTAGCAGTGTGGTGTTGACTGGATATTTTAAATTGCTGCAAATGCTTTTTACTGCAATAAACAACATATTTTGATGTTCTCATAATTGAAGCTGTGGATTCTTCCTGGCATTAACTGCATGTAAAAATGTATCTTTGTGAGGACAGTGGTTGCACAGCTGAAGCACGGTTTTAATGGATTCCAGCTATTTGACTGCATACCACATAAGATCATACAATGTTTATATGAAAATCGATGTAACATATATGAAAGTACTAATGAGGATAATCTGAAGAACGTTCATCTCCATACATCATCTATTTGAAAATGATCTTAACTGCTTCAATTTTAATAATATTTTACTACAGCATACGAGACAAAATAATAGTATAGAGCCTGGCTCTCTTACAGCACTTTTCCTAAGCCCATCAGAGCTTTCATTGTTTTCAGTTTCCTCAGATAGAACTTCTAGTCTTTCTCACTCAGCAGTTTTGAAGAAAAGAGAGAGTCCGGCGGAGAGAGCGCATCGTTATCCGCACGAAATGAGGTGATATTACATCCAAGTGCAGCAGATACCTTTCACAGCAGACCACCCTTTGTCATATGCTCCTGTGATGAATTGCAAATGTATTCAAGGGAGCAGAGCAGATACTGTAGAGAGGGTCCAAATATTCTTGTACCAAAAATGCCAGCCCTCCCACACTTGCTAGCACTGGTGGAGCTGCAGGAGTAAGAATGCTTATGTGGGAGGTTTTTAGGAGGGAAGCGTACTGTGGGGGAAATTGTAAAGCTGCTTCTTTCACTCGAGTAGCTTGAGTGAGAGTGTCTGAATTGAGGCAAACTGCAGAGTGCATGCACTGTGCTCTGCCTAGTAATTGTGTTGCAAATGCACAAAGTACATTATTCACCCCTAGGCCAGATCTTCGGGGAAGAGACTTGTGCACACTTGGCAATAATTTGATGCTAAGACTATGTCATCCATAAGTGCCTGAGAAATTCAAAATAATCAATCCACTTGGAAATGTTTGGAAAACAAACTATTTGGAACGTTTTGTGGTATTTGGGATGCCCTGTGTCATATTTTTGCTCCCCGAACTGGAGGCTTCAGACATCTGTTCACTAGGTGAATTTGGATATGCTGCCCCTGAAAGCACCTCCACCATGCTCTGCTCCACATACCTTCTCTGACTGCGCAATATCGCCAGCCTCGATAACTGTAAAAAATTTTAAGAGAGATTTTCAATGTGAAGAGGGAGGATGCTTATATAATCAGTTGTGTAAAGCTGTTACATGTATAAAATTTATTTGCTTAGTCCCCGAACTACAGGTTTGCCAGAATGATGAGGGGAAGAAAAAAAAAAAAAAAAAAAAGGCATGAATGAGAGAGACTTTTATAGCTAACAAGCACGCTTCTGGGTAGAAACCTTCTGAAAGAAATATGCTGTGTCTATGTGGCAGTACTTTTGGTTTCATACTCGCTGTGAGTTACTCTGTGCAATACCATAGCAGCTGGGTTTCAGAAGCAGCAGTGCTTACGTACTAGCAACAAAAAAGAAACACAGAGCATTCACTCGCCCCGCACCAATGCCCCTGCTAAAGCGGTGGGCCTGCTCCTATTGCACTAAAAGCCCCTGCTTCTGCTGTGAGAAATTATATTTATACTGAAATATCTATCAATATCCGAGTTGGATCCCCAGTAAGTCAGAACTATGAAGCTGTAATGGCAGTGAGATGGAAAAGCGATCCGATAGCTCTCAAACTGCTCTTTCTTCCAGACGGTGTCTGGGGCACCAACTGTTGTAGTTTTCAAGCCCCAGTTCTCTTATTTTGCAAAAAGATTTCCTTAGACCCCTAAAAAGTGGTATCAAAAACCCACAGATGAGCAGATGACTTTACAATGGACCTGACATAACTATGCCTTAGCTGCATCTTTATTTGAACAGAAGTATAAATCAATTTGAAGTTTTACAGTCAGTGTCTGAGGAAGTTGCAAATGGCCTTCTCATTGCTGCGCATAGTTGCTCAGCTACCTAGCTGGAGTCTGGTTGCGTCTTTTTTTTCTTTGTTTTTTTTTTTCATCCTATTTTATTCTGACCTCTCATTCAGCAAGTATTTTGAATCATGCTGAAGGACACTTTTCCGCACTCCTTTTGGATTTTCACTTGCTAATGCAAATGCATCTCAAAATATCATCTTCCCAAGTTATTAGATCCAGGGCTTGATGATGCATACTGGGCTTAGTTGAAGTATCATACCAGCAAAGACAGACCAAGAAATAAAAGAGCACCATGTAAATATTGACAGATTGTTTTTATGACTGAGCTGTGATTATTCTTTGTTACTTTGTCTATTCTTCCAGAAAGGAAGGGAGGAAACTTGAAAAGCAGAGTAGTATTTTTTTTACAAGATGCAACTGTGTGCTGTGATTGTAGAATTTTCTATTCAAGAAATCCTCAAAATGGAAAGAATTCAGAACAAAAACCCAAAAAATATCTTACAGTGGAGCAAGTCTGGTATGTTTAAAAGTGTGTTCCATGTCTGCATTTGTAATTTGAGATTAAATACACTGTGGATAAGGTTAAAAACACAAGCTTTTCTAACCACCTACGAGGCATTTATGCAGCATATTGTTTGCTTTTTAATAGTTAGATTACTAGTAATAAGGTTCTGCGTGTCTGCTATGACAGCATTTGTCCTCTAATGCAGTTGTGCCACTGTACCCTCTGCTATAAGCTGCACCAGTGCAACGAGAGCAGACCTGGGCCTGTAGCATTCAGTTAATCGTTCCGTGTGCCATTAGCAGAGCTGATACCTTTTTGCCCCCTCCCCTACCTCAGTGCTGGAGGGATAAAGCAACTCAAAGTCAAATATTCAATTGCTGCAATTCTGAAACAAGATTTTTCTGCGCAAAAAGTTGCCATCTGCACAATTGTCCTTTTCCTCTCAGAGCAGCAAACAGCCAGAAGGCACCGAGCCCCCTCTGTGCATGGCAGAGGGAAGAATCTCAGACATGGCTTTGGTAGCTGGGCCCTGCCGTTTTTTTAACCCATTGAGGTATTTTCTAAAGATGCTCTTATTTCCATGTGCTTGGCTGGTGTTATGGTGACCATGAGGGTGTATATCAAGTTACTGGTATGGGAGTAGCCCTGCCAGGAAGCCAGAGGGCATGTTCAGTGCAAACTGTTTTTAGAAGCCTAAATAGGCACAGCTCTAAGTTGGGTGCCTGCTATGTTAATAAAAGGACTCAACATTACTTCTCCTACCTCCTGAACGTGGACAGAACACAGCCTGTATCTGAGAAAAGGCTTACTCCTGGGTCAGTGTGGCACTTGGCTACCTGTCCCTTACAGCATTGTGTAAGTAGCAATATTCTTAAACTGGGGTTAGGCAGTTGGATTTTTGAGCTTGGGATCTGCTAGAATCTGGGGGGAGGACTTTTTAAAAACTGAAAGGGGAGAAACTAAGAAAAGAAGCAAACAAACAAATGCCCCATCCCCCCCAACATGGGAAAATTTAGTGAACAAAATGTGATCAACTCATTCTAGGGTTAAAGTGAAAATGAAGAGCAGAGGGAAAGCTACCCCTACTTCCTTTCTTCCTGATGTTGAAAGAGATCTGTTCTTGCTTCGTGAAGGAAAGGAAATAATCTGCCTCAGGAAAATCAAGTGAAGAAGGTGACCTACTGATTTATTTATTTTACTTTTCTCATGGTGGTATAAAATACGCAGCTGCGAAGTGCACTGTTTTGTAAACTGAGCTGCTCCACTAGAGGTTATTCAGATCAAAACTGTTGAAAAACTCTGAGCACCATCCCAAACAGTAAAGTCCAAGATTTTATCAATTATAATCTCCACACTTTCTTCCTATCCCCAGATGATATCAGTTGTAAAATGGCAGCTTTTATCTAAATTTCCATAATTTCACACATAATATTTATAAAAAAGCTATTTAAATACATCAATCATCTCTTAGGTTCACTTAAAAATAGGAGAGGACACGAAGTGCTCCCTTGTACTGAAGTTTATACCTTAGTCTGTTTTTCTTTTGAACTGTTAGAGACATGTTAGAAGCCTGATAGTACGGGAACGGCTGTTTCTTGGCTGTATGAGGTATTGATTTGTAAGAGCAGTGATATTGTAACTGTTCAACTAATTGAGACATTGATAAAGCACCTTGATAAAGGATGCTATTCTTCTCCTATCTAAACTGATTTACTATTGGGTGTTTTACTAGGTTGACCATCCAACCCAAACATGTTGGTTAAGACCACAAAGATCCCTGTGGGTACTGAGAAGACTATAACCACTACTGCTGACTCATTCACTGCCACACTCATCTGACACGCGAACCGCTACCCAGCCTTTCCCTCCCACCCCCGTTCACATGTTGTTATCTGCCCATGGACCGAGTTCCCTCAACGGCTCTCTGGCTTCATCCCCATCTCAGTGGTACCTTTCCTGATAGCCTAATTTTGGCTCTGAGCTAGATCCAGTGCCTAGACAGGATAAGTATAAGATTTCAGCCAGATGGATTATGAACAACATTTTCTTTTCAATGTTCTTGGCTCCAACCCCACAGAAGATTGCTTCAGCGCAACAGAATAAAATCCTGTCCTTCAGGCAGCTGAGTCAATTGCCTTACTTTAGCATGCAATGTAATTATCCTGTATGTTCCACATAACAGGTATTCCACTTGGAGCTTCTGTTTTCCATCTAAAATCTGGATGTGCTGCTGACTTCGGGACCACACAGTGCAAACTTCCTACCAAAGGGAGATGAAGGCATTAAGAATCTGGACCTATGTATAATATCATAAATAAACAGTCTTTCATTGCTTACGTTTCACCCTGATAAGAAAAAATAATGTCCATGCTCCACTGAGCTCTGTGCTGGTGAGGAAAACTCCCTGTGAAGCTTATGAAGCTATTAAATCCAAATAGATAATACGACTTTTTTTCCCAACTTGATTCAGATTATAAATGAATGAGACTTAGTCCACCAGTCCTTACTGAGTAATTCTGCAATCGCATATTCATGCTGAGGAAGACTTTTCAGTGGGATTCTTTGCAGGATAAGACTTTGCCAGCTATTGGAAGTGGAATCATTGCAGAGATACTAACATCCTCCTGCTACTTATCAACTGCAGCACAAATCTGCCTGGCATCTTTGTTAATTATATTTAGAGTGTAGCAGACAAAGATAGTATTCTTAGAATTATTATTGGAAGAATTTATGACCTATTCTGAATTGAAAGCGATTTTGATATACGAGCAGTACTGGGAGGAACTGCCAGTGTGAAAACTCAAACCGGATCTGTGTGCATAATATTCTTGTCTCGCAGGAAGTAGTGGGAGTAACATGTGAAAAAGAGTTGTTCACAAATCAGTATCCTTGGGAGCTCTCTAGATGACTTCTTCTGCACTTCATGATATTCTGCAAAAAGAAGGATCCTCTTTCCCCTTCTTGAGCCTTTTTATCTCACAAACCGCGCACACAAAGCCACATGTCTAACAGCTCACACTGGTTCTTCAGCAAAGGGTGTAAAGTAGGATCAGGTACAAAACAAAGGTTCCAGTCCATGATGGGGGTTACAACTACAAATCTCAGTGCAAAATAATGCTGAGCATTAAAAGAAAGGTATTCCTAAAACTGTCTCCATTACTAAAGGCTGATTTATCTTTCCACGTTATAGTGGGATGAATACCAGACAAGCCTTTGCATTGCCTTCACTCACAGTTTAACTGGAATCATGAACAGTTTTCATAATGAAGTCCACAGCCTGCATAAGATTTGTATTCCAAGTGTATGCATAGACCTTGTTGTTCCAGATTGTACTTCTTTCCTGAAGCATGCACTGACAAGCTCTTCAGTATGTTTATTACTGTACAACACTGTGAGCCAACTAATGTTTATTACTAGCTGCACATTAGGTCAATCCAGAGTTTCACCACAACAAGGTACGTTTTAGATGGGTTGTGCCTGAAGGGCACAATCCCTTATGGATCAGCTGGGTGGGGAGAAGAACCTGCATCTTAATAAGGATGTGCTGGGCTCCCACCTCAGCCTCAGGGGAGAGCAGGTAGAGTGACAAGTCCTGTCCTTGTATTCCCCAAGCACAATCACTCTTGATTTGTACTTGGCCTTTTTCCAATGCTTTGGGATGCAGGAGATCCTCATTATGTCCTGCCTCACTCCATATAGCTGCACTAAGGCCAACCACAATTACTGGTATGTATATTTTGTTGAATAATTACTTTTATGTAACATCATAAATACATGTGTATTATACCTAAGTTAGGTTCATAGAGCGAAGATGCGTCCATAAATGTATGTACCAGACTGCTCTGTACATAGAAGACACGGTATTTATTCTATATTAATTAATATTGCATGCAGAATTTCCTCCCTCTTTAAATATCTTGAACATCCTTTTTTAGAACCTAAATATACACATACAGATTCTTTTTGCTTTGACAGCTGACCATTGTATTTTATCTCCATTCAACATAGGTGGCCTTGCTTTGTTCTTGTAAGTACTATCTTGTGTGTCTTCAATCTAAACATCATTATTGTAATTTTACTTTCTACTTCAATCAAGTTAATCAATTGATGTAATTAATTTAAAGATGGAAAGCAAACAGGAGTGCTAACCCTGAAATTTGGAGAGTTAATAGGTCAAGTTTGACAGGATTTGGGTCTGCAGGTGTTGGCTTCACTGGCCATAACCTTTTTTTTTATAGTTTATTTTTTCTTAGTCACTTGTTTCAGAATAACATTACACATACGATGAAACGTGGCCACTGCTGAGATTTTACTGTTTGGTGTAACTTGTTCAGAAATACTGCTTGAGACACGTGGTCTGCGTTAGTGTAGTCTTATACTGGAACATTTCTGCCTTACAACTTACACATAGGTGTGGCTAAAACCAAAAAAGCAATGGTGCTATCTCGGCTATTCAAACCCCATTGCTTTAAGGGACGCTCTAAAGGAAACTAGGCCAAAAACTTGACCTATTTTAAAAGACACGGCAATCTGTTCTTTTAAAAAATCGTTCACACTTCATTGAGTCCTTCTCTCTCTCCTATACCATGAAAAATATCATACGGTAGCAAGATTCAGAATTCTTCTATCTTTGTAAGATTTCTCAAACAAATTGCAAACTGAAGTCTACAGTTTGACAATTTAATTTTTCTCCATCACTGATCTTGAGAAAGAAATCATCTTAAAAATTAGCAAATGCATAAATTTAACTAATTAGGTATAGCTAACTAAAATTGCTACATCGCTGCACTTTCTCCCTAGCGTTAGCTGCCATGGGCCCATTTGGCAACCAGAAGGTCTTAGGATCCATAAAGGATTTTTGCTTCTAGGGACTTTCATGTTTTGAATTTGAAAACCAGGAGCAGTGAGCCATATTTCTCAGTTATTTTGTTGTTTGAAATCTGGCTGTGAAACTCTTATTTACTTTGCGCTGGACTCCCGCCAGAGAAGGCCTGGTTTTAGCAGATGGTGGCGGAGCGGAGGCCAGACGTTTCCTGCTGCGTCCTGACGAGGCACCGATAGCACCGCTCCTGGGCTCGGGCAGCGCTGCCTTCAGCAGCCGCTGGCGCTGGAGGGGCGGTGGCTGCTGGCAGAAAAGTTGTGAAGAGTCCATGAAGCAGCCCTAAGGGCAAAAGCCTTCGTGGACTAGAGGGTCCTGATGTGGTGCTCGGAGGTGGTAGAGCTGCTGGTCAGAAGACAAACGGGAGAAAGGCTGGAGTTTTGACCAAGAAGAACTGAAGTGTTAAAACCAGTTGGACATAAACCAGTAGTGATGAGATGTGATTGCTCTGATCTTTGACAGGACACCCTGCTGTCATGTCGGGGATAGAAAACTGAAAGAAGAAAGACAAAATGGAAGGCCAAGGCATGGTACTGTTGTGTGGGTTTACCTGCCTGCTGTACAGGAACAATGTGGGGGTCGCGTTTTCCTTCCCCCCCCCCATTTCTTGGCTGGGGGAGGGGCAACTTCTCTGAGAACAGAAATCTAATTAAGTCCTCAGGCTGGTGTTTGATCTTTCAAGACACTGCCTGCTTGCAAGATGGGGAATCAAAAGGCAATGCCATAATCGCAAGCACTTGTGTATCGCTGGATCACTGCCTTGCCAGTTTGCGCACAAGAGAAAATGCAGACAAATTTCTCAGGAGGCTGTTGGACCTGAAAATCCTCCAGGATTCCTTCAGGCAGCAGTAAGATTAAGGACATCCATTCTCTGGGGATCCAGAGCTTGGACCAATGTAGCTGAAATTCATGGTCCCTGTGCCACACGGCTCTGCATTTGGGGATCCGGTGCTCTCCTGTCCTCGCTATCAGATACCTGGAGCCACTGCGTGACCCTGTGAGGCTTTCCTGGGTCATGATTTTGTGCAGGTGGCCTCCTCCTTGCACTCAAGCCATTCTGCAGATAGGCAATGTTTATTTTTGAATGCTTGCACCTTTCCAGTTTACTACTGGATCTCAAAAGAAAAAAAGAAATCAAGGAAAGACTGTAGTGTTGCTTTGCTACATGAAACTTGCATGTATTTCTCTCTCCTTGGCCTTGATTCTGTCAGAATCTCCCTAAAACTGAGCATCTAGGTCAGCGCAAGAGACAACTGACAAGATCAGGCATCTGTGTAGGGGTCTGACTGAAAACATTTTTCCCCTAACTTCTACCAGCAGGAGCATCAAATACTCAACAACACTGAAAATGGAAGGATGTCTCTGTTCAAAACTTCATTCAGTCAAGTATCAAACTTTGGTATTTCTTCTTTCGTACTCATCAGCCTTGTACAGGACAGTCTGAATCACCACTTTCATCACCCACTGTCCCCTTCTAAGTAGTTTTCTTAGGTAGCTGGTGCCTTTTTCTTCCTTGTTGACTTCTTCCGGCTTGAAGAAAGCATGCAGTATATACGAACGCCATACTTGTAACTTCTTCAAGCCCAGCAGCTGAGCCCATTTGACATTACATTGAGACAAAGATTGTTGTACTGTACAGAGGAGGCAGTCTACAGAAATTAAGAGTTTCAAACTATCTGTATCATCAAAGAACCTGGATGGGCATTGGGAATTTAATCTGGTTACCATGACTTACAAAATGCAAATGGTCTGTGTATTACCCCAGCAAAACGCCATTCTCCTTGTCTGACCTGCCATGGCAAGATACAGCCAGGCTTGCGTGAGCCTGGGCCATAGCTGTCTCGCACCTGATGGTCACCCACATCTGCACAGAGTAAGGGCTGCATACCCATTTCATTAGCGCCTTGAAATTGCCTTGCAGGGATATAAATGACTAAAAAGATGGCAAAGCAGGGAATGGGAGCTGTGGTAGCCAAGAAAACTGTTTCCAGAGTGGTGGCTAATACTCTTTCTTTGCTGGAGAAGGACTTGTGATCACAGCGCCTACTTCAGGCTTCCTTAGTGGTTTTTTTTTTAATGATTTCCGTTATTTGCCAGGTTGCGATACAGCCCACCACACAACACTTGCACCCACTCCAAACATGCTGCAAGATCCAGAAAAGCTTGGCAAAACTCCTGGTCAAGCAGGCTTTCATTATAATTAAAATAGCCCCCTTTTCACTGCCAGGTTTGAACACAGCCCTGTTTCTCCTGCCAGTTGGTATGATACGAGTTTGAAGGTTTCCTAGGTAAACTAGCTTTTTTTTTTTTTTTAATAATTGAAACGATAAAAGCCAAAGTATCCATTAAAATTGGTTAAGTGATTACTAGTTATTGCACTTTCATTTTACAGGTGCTACACATGAATGGGGGTAACAAACCAGAGAGAACCAGAGGGAGATGTCTTGGGCATAGCTCAGGATACATGGAGAAGGACATCCCTCGGGAAAGAGTTGCAAAAAGGCTTCAAAATGGAGTTCACTGAACTAGCATTTAAAGCTTTTGGAAAGTGTCTTTTTTTAGCAAGCCTTTAAAGTCAATTATCCTCACAGAATATGCTTTATATTTGTCTTGAGGATAAAGATAGTGAGATTTCATTATTTGTCTGCCTCCTGCCACAAGTTAGTCTCTGGCCCTGTGCTAGACGAGAGGTGGCGGATCCCTCTCTGTTGACGGGAACGCAGGAAAAGTGCCCTACCCTCAGTGCTGGTGAGGCATTCCTCCTTGAAAGCATCAGACGCCCTATTCCCCGACTGCCAGAGACAATTCGTAACAGGGAAGGAAAAAAACAAAACAAAGCCACACTGAAGTACAGTGGAGAAAATCTTGGAAAATAGGTTAGGCAGTATTTAAGCACAACTTTTTCCCTGCCTAGAGGGCTTGCGTAAGATCCTAAGCGCCAGAAATGGAGGAAAAGTAAACACAGCTTTTGGAATTAACCTGGCAAAATGGAGTTAGCTCCTGCCTGTCACAGGACCACATGGTGGAGATTGTCTTCATGCAAACAGCCAGCTTGCTCTTTCCCCAAAATGGCTCTTTTGAAGATCATCCTCTAATGAATATATGTCTGGCGCAGCAGGCTTCCACCACTTTTTGAGTTAGAAAAGACTGGAATTTTAGCACTAATACAGTGACATCAGTTTCTAGATGAGCAAAATCTATCTGGAGAAGGAGACAGGAGGACAGGCAGCCCCCAGCCCACCAGCTCTGAGCTCAGCTGCTGCGCCCTGCCATAAAAATGGACGTGTGGAAAATGGGAAAGAACAAGAAAGATCCTGGTCCTGCAAAGACTGGTTAGGTTCCTGACATGCTTAAACTTTCACACATGCCTTCATTTACAGTAATGGGACTTTTAACTAATTTGTATTACTTTTTGTGTGTTTTTTACACAGTGCTGACCAGGTGCTCCATGTCTGCGTCAAATGGAGGTATTTGGAGCCATTAGGTGCAAGAACTCCAGCAGACAGTCGCAGTGGTCCTGAGTGGATATTCACTGGGAGGTCTCCTGGTGGTCCATCTGAGTTCAGGTTTGTCTCATAGCCCTTAAATAATTCCCCTCAGTGTCTTCAAGTTAATTCTGTCAGCACAAGCTCTTTGTGTACACAATTATTCTGGATCTATTTGTTCTTTGCTTTAGTTGTATATAATAACGTAAAACTGGGTATAAGATGCTGACATTTTTTCTTTCACCCATTTTGCACGGGTGCGGAGACTGTACGAAACACAAGGCAAGTTCAGCTGGTTGTGTAGGAGTCACTCCGTTTATGGGCCTACCTACTGTGTAAAGGGAAAAATCCCTCGCTGGGTGTTAAAAATGGGCAGGTAATGAACCTGCGCCGAGCCCTGCGCTGGGTCGCACTGGGGGAACGCGAGGAAAGCATCCAGGGAGAATTGCTGCTCATACGAAAAAGGCTCTTGGAGAGCAGAGCGTGAGCCTCTGCTCCAGCTACACACAACACAGCCCCAGTGCTTTCACGTACCACGCTGGGAAAAAATGTTAAATTCCTCTCTACTGCTAGGCCTGAGGAGGAAATCTCTTCCAAGGCCAGGCTGGATGGGGCTTTGAGCAACCTGGTCTACTGGGAGGTATCCCTGCCCCTGGCAGGGGGTTGGACTAGATGATCTTCAAAGTCCCTTCCAACCCAAACCATTCTGTGAGTCTATGATTCTTTACACAAAATGGGACCCCGACCCTATTTTGGGCCTCTGTGCAATCTTATTTTGGGCCCACTACTCAAACCCAGCGACAGAAACTGTCTAACAGTTCAGAGGCTTCACACCGAAAAAGCACAGGAAAAAAGGGTTTTTTTTAAAAAAGGTGAATTGATAGTAAGATATGGGAGTACAGACAAAGCTTTTGAGGCCCACTGACCACTTCCACCACAAAAATGCAACCTGGCAGTCTATTCCACTTATTTAATCTCTGTGCCAATTTTATCACATTTTGCCCTAAAACACCTGGTGTGATTACAGAGTAGCAGTGGCAGCCCCAGCGTGCCAGCCTGTGCCCGGCGCGGCAGATTTTGCAGAAGAGGTGTGACTAATTATTTTTTTTTTGGTCATATGATGCCCACGCAGCTGTAAATAAGTGTGATTAAAATTTGATATGGCCGGGAACTAAATTCACACGAGGAACTAAATAATAAACTTGTCTTCCAACCACTGGTTTAGACTGAAAGCAACACTGAAATGATGTGTATTTTTCCAGTTTATTGTAATAGTCTATGATCCTGCAAACACGATGCACATCTGTTGAATTTTATTCTGATGTGTAGTCCCATCAGTTTCCATCTGGGACTGGTAGATATGCGTTGGCCGGAACGTTTGGGGGCTGGGATCCCTGTAGATTAAGCTCTGGCCACTCAGATTTCACAGGATCCAACCAAAGATCTCAACAGAGGCTACCCTGGCTCTGTCCATACAATTGGTATGAAGTGGAAATTGCTGCAAAACTAGAAAATATCACCTTTGTCTTCCTCTACCAGTTTACATCCATATTGATGTAGTTTTCCTGCAAAAAGCATAGCGGTTAGGGATTTTAAACTGATTACTTTTCCATTTACTTGTGATTACAATTTCAACTTGTTTTTTTTCTCATCTTTTTTTGGATGCTCTTCAGAAATTTCCAATTAACGTTAAAAAAAAATGCTTTTAATATGAGGCAGGAACAAGAGAGCTTAGTTTTTGTGGTTCTAATGAGAGGTTTTACAAGGAGAAAGAAAATCACCGTCATTGTCATAGCCATAAATGTTCTGATTTTGGAGCAGTGGAAAACGTAAGCGAAGATTTATTTTTGAAAAGTCTCGCTTTGGTTGGTGATGTGGTAATTTACAAATACTCATCACCTAAATTTAGCAATGCTGTGCCTCCATGTGTGTATTTACATTATTAGTCGTCTTTAGGCCCACATTTTCTGTGACCACTCCTTTCTCCTTGTGTACCACTGCCGGAAAGGGTACCTGGGCATCCATGCCCCTGCCACGCGCTGCCCCAGTGCAAAAATTATGAATTCCCGTGCAGAATTTGAGCGATTAGGAAAAGAGGGGCAATGCAGGGGCAGCTTGAGCTGGGGGTAAAGGCCCGTGGGACTCATGGCACCACGATTTATGTCCGGGGGCCACAAGGAGCCGGCTGCGGGCAGGGGACTGCCCTGACTCGATGGCTCGCTTCCCCGGGGAGGCGCGAGCAGCGCGGGATTTAATTGTTTTTAATAAACGAGCGCTTTGGGCTGGGAGGCAGGGAAGATGCACCCCGAGAGGCTGATGTCACGCGGCCGCAGGAGCCGGCTTCGCCTGTCTCCGGCGACACGCTCGCTGCACCCTACATCAATCATCCACAACTATGTGTATATATTTTATATATATATATATATAAGTACAGATACAAACGTACACGCACGGAGGTGTTATTTTCGCAGCGGGGGCCGCCCCCGCACAGCCGGGCCGCTGCGGGAGGAGCCCCCCTCCGCCCCACGGCCTTCGGC
>VFFE01007253.1:1360912-1431167 GCA_008921705.1 Burhinus oedicnemus | reverse complement strand
CCCCGGCGGCGGCTGCTGCGGCGGGGGGCGGCCCGTCTGGTCGGGCAGCGCCGAGCCTGCGCACTCGGCGAGGAGCGGCGGCGGCGGCGGCGCGGGGAGGGCCGGGCCAGGTGCTGCTGAGGCGGGGGGAAGCGCGGAGCGACCCTGCGCGGCCGCCATGCGCCGTGCCGCGGGCCGGGCCGGCCATCCTGCGGCGTAGCGGCGGGAGGCGGCTGGGCTTCTCCCCGCCCGTGATGTCCCCCGGGCAGCGGGGGAAGGCGACTCACTCGAGGGCTGCGGCAGAGGCCTAGTAGCGGCCAGCGCCGCTCCGCGTCTCCCATGGCCGAGGAGCAGCAGGCGGAGGGGCAGCCGCCGCGGCGGCTGGCCGGCACCCCCGCGCCCGGCGGGGCCCTGCCGGCCCTGGTGCCGGGGCTGCAGGGCGGCGAGGCCAGCGCGCTGCAGCACAAGATCCGCAGCTCCATCTGGTAAGGGCCGGGCCCCGCCGCCAGGCCGGGCTGTGCCCCGGGGAGGCAGGCGGTGGGGGGGGAGGGAAGAGCTGCGCGGGCGCGGCCCCTTTGTGCCGGGAAGCGCGGAGCCGCCCGCGGGGCTGCGCGGAAAACACGCATGGCGGTGGGCAGGTGTGCGGTGGGGGGCGGGTTAGCGGCGCTGCCCGTTGGCGCTCGGCGATGATGGTAGTTACGGAGCGGCTCCGTTCAGGCAGATGGGTCCGGTCTCACCTGCTGAAGGCGTTTTAATTAGTCGGCATCTTACGCGGCCCTTCTGGGGTTTTTTCCGCCTGTTTTTGCCGACGCTGGCGTGGGAGCCCCGGCGCGCAGCGCGGGTGCAGCGGGGAATGCGGAGCGCCGCAGTCTGGGCGCGTTTCCCCAGCCTGCCTCGGAGCCTCTGCTCCTCCGGGTCTCCAAAATGCCGTTTTGGCTGGAACTTGTGACGATGGTCTGCGAGTTCCCACATAGGAATCCAGTTGTTTTGGTTTTGGTTTTTTCCCCCCTAAAAATGAAAACAAAATTCACAGTACACCAGCATTTTACTTAAGAATGTTTAGTGTGCATTTGGGGGAAAAGAGATAAATTTGAGCTTAGCTTGCCCTGCAAATAAAATATTCATTTTATTAAAGAAAAAAAATATCTCCAAGAGGCTGTTACCTGCAGCTTTTACATTTTGCATATGTTTGTAAAAGCTGCTTTTGGCTGAGGGGGCTGATAAAGTATTGTGAAAGTTGGGAGTTGTAAATGTAGGTTACTTATCTATAATGTCTTCCTTTATATATACACACGGTGTATATATTTATATGCATATCCTCATCCTAATAAAACCATACTGATGTAGCTTGCATATTACCTCATACTATAGTTAGATTTTATGGTTTGAATTGATGTAACTGGAAAGAAAGAGAATCTAAATATAATTTTACCTTCAGATTCTTTTATTGTATGGTATACTGAAATTGCATTTATTGTTTGGTTGTTGGTTGGGGTTTTTCGTAATTTAAACAGTAAATAATAATTCATTGTCCTTAATCCATGCTTGCCACCTTTTGTTTTGGTTTTCTCTGCAATGTGACCTAGAGAAGGAATAAGAACTGCAGAATTTCCTGTCTGTTTAGATCACGAAATCTTCACACCTTCCTAATTTATTATGGTATTTAGTGATGGCCTTTTTCTATTTTCTTCTATTTTCTTCTATTTCCCTGAACATGTTGTTTGGAAATGAGCCTCCGAGAGCATGTTTACATTGCATTCTGATTAGGTATCATGTCCAAGTTGAAGACAAAATGGCTACTAAGTAAAACCTCTGCTTTTATTATGGGTTTTCTTTTCAAGGAAAAAGAGTGCTTAGGTTAGCCTTTTAAATGAAAGCTGCTTATTTGATTCAGGTAAACTTGATGAATAGCCCAAGCCCAGGTTTGGTACAAAGGAATGTGGGGTTTTGCCCGGTGTAGGTGGCTTGCTGGCTGCCAAGAGCCTGTGACCAGCAGAGGTTTTGCCAGCACCTCACATCACAGCCCTGTCTCGTGGTACTTTCACCGAAGTTCCTCACCTCGACGCGAGTGGTCCTTCTGGCTACCTGCTTCCCACACCTGGCTGGGACTTCCCTGCTGCTTTCCAGACAGTATCCATTCCCTGTGGGCTATACTGTCGAAATGCAGCATTTGAAGATAAGGTCATTTTTTATAAGAAAACTTTTTCTTTCATATCTTCAAATCTTGTGTCTGGGACTAGTAGAAATTTTGTGTTTCTGTGTTGCAGTCAAGCAGTCATCATTTGAGGCTGAAGTTTAATGTTAAGGTCCATCTTCATGGAGATGGGGTGGTTGGTTTTGAGCAGCGAGGATGAGGAGCACTGCCAGGGAAGTCGCGCACGCCATGCTTGGAGGAAACAGTGGAAAGTCTCCTCCTGGAGTTGCGGTCTCGGATCTGCTATGCTGTTGAGCAGGCGCTGGTGATGGATAAACAGTGGGAGAGGTGGTGGAAGGCTGCCTGTGGAAATGGCAGTGCTCTGCTGTTAACTGGGCGTAATGTGCAGAAGAGAGCTTCCTCTTTTCTGCCTTCCCTCCTCTTCCTCCCCTCTTCCCCTGCTGTGCCAGCTGTGCCTGCTGGCAGGTTGGCGCCTTCAGTTCCTCCTTTGCTTCCCAAAGGATTGAGCACATCTGGATCAGTACTCTTCTGTATTGTTTTTCCCCCCCACCTCTTTCCCTACGCAAGTTTATGCGTAGTGGATGGATGGTTTTAGTTCATTCTGTTTGTTGGTTTGTTGGGGTTTTTTTGTTTTTTTTGGTTTTTTTTAAAAGAATTTCAGTCTTCAAATTGTATTGTCAATGAAAATAGTAGTATAGCAAAATATAGCAGCTACTGAAATACTGGACTCGAGGATCACAAACAAGTCTGTGCTTGTCCTTCCACTGTACAGACAAATATAAATATAGTGTGTGATGTAGGCCTCAAGCGGGACAATGAGTTATTCATTATCTCAACTCATACTTAATTTATTCTGTTGATTAAATTAAAATGTATTTTGACAAAAGTGGCTCAAGTAATTGTGAACATGTGGGCTCCCTTAAAATGAAACAATAGGTTTAAGTCCTGCTGGTTAAAATTGCAGGCACGATCAATGTATGTACTCGAAGACTTAAAAATGTACTCATTAGGACTCCAGTCTGTTTTGGGGGGTTTCTTGTTGTTTTTTTGCGTATAACATGACCATTTATTTGGACTGAGGAGGGGAAGATAAAAGAGTTATTTAGCTGTGCTTAAAAACAAATCAGGAAGTATTTATTTGCATTACAACATGATGTACAGGTATTTAACTGCTGTTTGGTTACGATTATGAAAGTGCATCACTTTCTAACTGTTCTTTTTTTTTTCCTATCTGCCCCACTTGAAGATGTTAAGCAAAGTGGTCTCTGGTTTTGTGTCATGGATGCGAGTTGCTGAGGCAGTCGGATGTGTTCTTATGGTGTCGCTGAAAGGGGCAGAAATAATATTAGATGTCTTTTCCCATTGATGGATTAGAAGTCTAGATGGGGAGAACACGTCTTCGGGAGCCTAGCCTGGCTGATTAGTGTCAGGTTGGGTGGGTTTGTAAATGGCCCTGGTCTTTGCTGGCCACTGCGTCTTAATCTGCCTGGTTTTATTTCCCTTTAGATTCATTAAAGCTTTCATATTTATTAATAGCTTTTTGTCCAGACTTTAAAGCCGGAGGCGGGAAAACCTCCTTAGTCAGCTGTCTGAGCATATAGACTAATGGGGTTTCAGTTGTTTTCTTTGGGTGAGGGTACTGTATTACCAGATGTGTGTTATTTGCGTGTGTGGTGTTTCTGTACCCAAGCATATGGTGGTGAAGACAGAGTCTACTCAGTATTATGTTAAGTTGCCAAAGAATATCCTGTAGCTGGAGACAGCCAGGGACGTACATGTGTGAAAGCAGCGTGGCACAAGGATTGAGATGCAGAGATGACCAAGGCAAGGAAGGTGTCTGCTGAGGGTCTGCTCTTGCTGGCATGGAAGAAAAAGACCAACAGTTTTAGGCAATTTAATCCCTCCCGCTCACTCTATTAATCTAAAATCCAGTCCGTAGCTGTGAACATTGAAGGAACGAATGGGTTTGTTTTCTTGTTCACTGTTGCGAATAACTGGTGATGATTCTTCAATGAGTGCTTGTTTACTGTTGTAAGTAGTAATCTGGTGCATGCATCTGTGCACGGGTTGGCCCCAGCTTCTTTCACCTTGCCTGCATCTCAGCTCTTTTTGTCCTAAAGGCATCTGTTAGGAGTTGAAGATAATAATTCTGCTCGAGAGATTAATTTCTCTCCTCCCCCTCCCTGATATCTCCTGTGTAAACCGAGCTGAGGACCAGTGGCATGGAGTGGCAAAGACAAAAGCATTGCTTTTGCAGCCATTTCAGTTGGACGTGGGTGTGGGTTTCAGATCCATAATTTTTGTCCTCGAGTCGGTCCTCTGGCTAGAAATTGTATTGGAAAACCACATGAGCTAGGCTGGGCAGTGCCAAAATTATATGTCCTAAGGCCCGGTTTGTCTCGTGTTGAAGGGGGAGTAGGAGGTGAATTGTGCCCGTGTTAGTTTTGGGCTCTTGGTATTGTGCTAGAAAACCAGATTAGCTGATTGTAACACCAATATTTTCTAATCTTTGGAAGGCTCTGTTCTTTCTTATGACTTACATCGCTCCTGCTCCCTCCTGCAATTCATCCATCACTCCTCATTAGGCATTGTCAACAAGCGTGGATCGTCACTTAGCTGTTGGCAGAGCAAATGTTCTGCAATTTGGGAAATGCCATTGAGATTTTTCATAATAGGAATTGCTACTTATTTGTATGGTTAGGTCAGCAGAAAAAATGAGTGACAGTTTGATATTTTTTAATAAAGCACACGGCAATGAAGAGGGAAGCCCAAGGGGTATGTGTTTCAGGCTCTTTGCAAATGCAGGTGCGAACACCTTCTTGGTAGTTTTCTTCTGCAGTTGAAATTACTGTAACACCCTTTATGTATTTTTTTAAAACATAGGTTTCTTGAGTCAGGTTGGATTAATCTGTAGACCTGCATTTACTCTTTTTCAATTTTCTGTAGCTCGTGAGAAGGAGGCAGGGAATAAGGGGCAAGGAGGAGGAGCCAACAAAACCCTCTATATTTTGTTAAATGATCTGTCAAAACTGAGTGGAGAACTTAAAACTTCCTGTAACTGATTACAGACTCTTTGTGGTTATTCTCTGCCCCCAGCCCAAAATCCACCAGCCACCGTTCCCTCCTTTGTCCTGGTTAATTCATCGTTGGAGGTGGGAAACAAAACTTGTAATTCTTCGATAGAAGATTGCTAACTATTGTGAGGAAGACCTAATAATTGTCCTTGACAGGCGTACAGGGTGCAGTCATTTCACTAAATCTGTGTAACATCTGAAGTGTGTTTACCTCCTTTGAAAAAGTACTTTGAGCCCCTCAGCTAAGAGATGCTGTGTGAAACTGCAAAAATTTCTCGTCACTGACCCAGTTTTCCCTGGCTTTATGGTTCCATTGTTTACAGGTGATGGTGAGTCCTGAATGTATTTCCCAATATGGTGTATAAGCAGTCATACACAGGAAAAAAAATCAGCTATGGACCATATCTTAGAGTAGTTCTTGATGATTTCAGGGAAGGTCAGCCTTCCTTGGGCAAAGCGTTTAGCAGCATGTCATTCTCCTTCACACTCTGCTTCCCCAAATGGATAGGAACAGAAAGTGGAATTTGTTTCGTTTGACTCCATCTGTTTCTGTACTAGCTGGTCAAGGTAGCTCCCTTGTAGCCATGTTGTGGAGAAAAATGCAATTCTGAGGTGAGGACCATCTCTGAGGGAAGACGTTTCCATGAGACAATCTATGTGATCACTTTATGTGCCTATTTCTCTTTGACTGTGAACAAATTTTAAACTGTGTACCAGGGTGTAACCATCTGTGATGCAGATCTCTTGAATTGGGCGAAACAAATTCTACACCATTTGTCACTTTTTCAGCTCGAGTTCTTTTCTTGGAGGATGGCTGCTCCATCCCGTCCATGGGTTGTTTTGGAGGTCTTGCATTCCCTTGAACGAGGTCCAGGTACACCCTTTATCTATTACCACACGTTCCTGTATGGAGGGGACCCTCCTTTTGGGGGGAAGCCCCCCTGGAAGAATTCCTCCTCACCAAGGCAGCTTAAAAAAGCCATTTACTATTTTCTGCTGAAATGCATCCCCTCGCTATTGGGAAAGCCTTCTCCATGCTGCCGTCTGCCAGGAGCCGGCAGGTCAGCGGCACGCCACAGTCCGTGCCAGATCGGTGTGGGAGGAGAAGCAACTTTCCAAAACGGGGCATGGCCACCACGGTGGTGGAGTTTCTAGGTCAGCAGGTGTGGAAGCCAATTTGGTCTGCAGGCATTTTTGCAAGGTTAGAAAATAAACCTGAATAAAATGAATGCTGACCTTTATGTAACCTTTGGAGAAAGGAGTTGAGGTTTTATTGAATATCCTGGCTCGGAGTTGGATGGAATAGCTTTGCAGAAAAAAGATCTTTGTAAATCTGCTTTTAAGAGGAGTGAATTTTTCACTCTTGCTCGTGTGTTTTGTTTGTCTTTGTTTCTTGAAACAATAGGATCTAATAAACTATATGGGGAAAAAAACAATATTCAAGTAATAAACGATTTGGCTAAGTTTTGCTGCTGTTCATTTAAAATGCATAGGAATACATTAAATTGTTGACTTCACAGCATCAGACATATGAAATTCCGTGTTTCATAAACATTTTGCTTTCCACTGCAGGAGTTCCCTTCGGTGAAGCCAGTCATACGGTGTAACACTGTGATTCAGAGCAGCATTTCTAACAAGTTCTTAATAAGCACAGAACTGCAGGATTGTCATCCCAGGCCTCCGTAGCTGGGTCGCTTGCCATTTGGGGCAGTTCTGTTTGATTTACATGTGTCTGTATGCCATTGGCGAGTAGGAATCCAAATCTCTGTCTGAAAAGTACACTTTGAAACCCCTCCTAAAATTTTCTGGATGCCGTATAAATTAATCAGAAAAAATACTGTAACTGGGTGAGATGACAGTACTGCACAGGTTTGTGTGATCAGATATATACCGAAGCACTGATTAATCTTTTAATTAATTTGGACTTGGGGTGGTTTTGTTAGTTTTGTGTGTGTGTGTGTAGTTTTGAGAGCAGGGGTTGAGCTTAGTGTTTTTATACAGATCCCATAACTTACGTATGTTGCCTTCTCTTGTTACTCCACTCTGCTGCTTGCCAAACAGAAGTATTTGGAGACGGGCCAGAGCTGCAAAATTCAGATCAGGATCCAAATTTGGATTTTTGGTTGAAGCCTATCTAATATTACAAAGCCTCATATATAAATAAGGAACGCCTTATTTTTAAACTGCGAAGATGAGGAGATGGAGATAGCTTTCTAGCTTGCCTCTGGAGCAGTCCAGGTAGAATGCTGGACTGTGTGTTTGAAAAGTTATCAGCAGGTGATTCAAAAGGTAAATTGAATAGATGAAAATGCAGTGCTCTGTCACCCAAGAAGAGCCCAACCAGAAGGCCAGCACAAATTGGTGCTTTCAAGCCAGTGAAAAGAATCCCTTAAATGCATCTAAAAATTCTGAACTGCTGGGTGTTTTGTTGTGTTCCCTCAGATCTTTGGGAATTTTGAGGGTTTGGTTTGTTTTGTTCTAAATGGAGTTAGCCAGTATCTCAATTTTAATGCTTTCTTGATTTAATGGAAAAAGGATTATCTGTCATCAAGTAGGATGCATGTTATCGGCTGCTGTGCCATCAACAGGCTTTCAGGAAGCTGCCAAGTGTTTTCTGGTGTTGAATGTTTAATCATTAAGACAGTGGGGAAAAAACATTCAGAACTTCCCGAATATTTTCCCTGTTGCTTGTTTTTAATTGCTTGTGGTTGCTGCAGTGACATTGTACCAGTCAAAGGGTGGGGAGGCAGGGTGTCGCTGCAGGCGGGACCGGGGTTGGGGTTGGTCTCTGTGGGTGGGACCAGGCGGAGGGTCCTCCTGTGGGTGGCAGACCTGCCAGGCCCTCTTGCCTCGCCCAGCCAGTGGTCTAGTCTTCATATATTGCTCAGGCTACTTTTTCTAACTGTAACCCATAAACACACCGCCTGGTACAGTGTGCGACGGTTATGGAGGTTGGGGATGCGCCTACGGATGTGGGTTTCTTGGGGTGTACCTGTGCTGCTCCAGAGCAACGGGTCCTGCTTTGCTTTTCCCTGGAGCTGGCTGGGGATGGTAATCACTTACTGATCGTCAGGTACTTCAAGTTTGGGAAGAAAATCTTGTTCCTGGGAAGAACTCGTTTATTAAATGAGGCGTCTTCGTATCTCCCCCTGAGAGGAAATCTGTGGTTAAATGTCAAGGTCTGTGATTTATGGCTGTCCTTTTTGATGGATGGTCTCACAGGCATGGAGGCAATCTGTATTTCTTCATCAAAGATTCCTAAGTGCCATTATAAGGTTGTTGGGACTCCTGCCAGTGAAAAGTTGGATTGCACTGGACAGCAGGAATTACAGTTCATTACATTGGTTGCCTATAAAGCAGTGAATTAAATTATTTTTAAAGCTCTCAGCAATACGACCAGACTGTTGGAATGTTCTCTTAGTGTGAGGTTGCCTGGAAGTGTCTGCCCCGAGCATCCCTCGGACAAACAAGAATTAGCTTGTGAGCAAGGTGTACTGGACGGTAGGGTGGGCAATTTGTTCTGCTGCGTTTTCCTCACCACCTTGCCCTTCTTTACAAGTCACCTGAAAATACTTGGAGTAGTATTTTTACTTCAGTGAAAGTACTCCTGTGAGCTTTCTCCCTTCCTCTTCAGAACCATTACCATATTAAAATACAGACTTAAAAGGCAGTTACTCAGTACCACAAGTGGTAACTGGCTGAAGGCCTGTAAATAGAAAAGTTTTAATGTTTATTTAGTATTTTTTGTGGATGAAATTTGAAGTCCTTTTTTAATCTGCTTTGAAAAATAGTGACAATTCCCTCCTCTGGAACCACATGCTAGTTTTATTGCTAATTCAGTGGAGAAAAGTACTCAAGAGGCTCAGATGCTTACTAAGCTGGGGGAAAAACTGGGCAAGGCAGTGCTGGGTGCTGAGTGAGTGCTGTGTCTGGAGGCAACCTGAAACTGGGACTTGAGGCTTCTCCTTCGGGGCTGGACGTCCTCTGGCAGGACCCGGTGTGTTGTCGGTGCTGGCAGTGTGCAGGCAGTAGTTTATCTGGAAGAGCACGCAGGTGGCAGATGCCATCGGTGTCCCTGCTGAGCCCTTGTAGGATGGGTGCCCTGCTGAAGTGAGCCATGCTGGTTGGTACTTACACAGCATCATCTGCCTGTGGCTGCCATCTCCCACGTTATGGTCACATGCTTTGTGCTTCTCACAGTGTTTCTCAAGGAAAGGTGAGTGATCGCTCCGTGATCTTTGTGCTGATTATACGAAAGTCAGTAGGTCTGGGTATGGCAGCTCTGACAAAGTATGGTGTTCCTTTCATTAAGGGTACATAAAAAGTTTGCCTGTTTTCTTTACGGTTTGATTTTTATTTTTTTTCTTTTAATTAGGTCTCTCAGCATTTCAAATGCCAAGCTGTGTTAGGGCCTACAGTTGCTATTAGTGGTCATGTAAACTAAATAAATTAGTTGATATTTAAAAGACAGTCAAATTACTCCCTGGCAGTAGTCGCAAGCTGCACACCTGGAACCGCAGTGTGCTGAAGAGCTAACCCAGGTTTTGGCTCCAGGAGCCTGTTCTGCAGAATTACCTTCATTATGCTTGATTCCAGTGGTATAGTTCAATGATTAACTCATAAAAAGTTGAGAAATGAATTGGCAGCTGAGAGAAAAGTGTATTTGCTTCTTCCGTTCAACAAGTGAATGAAGTGGGATTGACGGATCTAGTTCTAAAAATGTGGAAAGGGATATTTTGAACAGAAACCATCAGTTGTATTTCACAGCTAGAGACAGCTTACTGAGTCAAATAAAAAAATCCCAAGTAATCAACAAATGTGCTGAAGACATAAGAAAAAGCACTTTTTTTTCTTTTTATGGCAATTTTGAAATGCTGGTTTATGTGTGTTTAATTACATCGGACAAAAGTTTGTCTAAATGCAGTTTATAGTGAAATTTCCATTAAAAATTCATCTTGTAAGTTATCATTCTATTGCGCAAAAAAATGCTAAAATGCTGCCCCTGAGGATTTGGTAACCTATATAACTAAGTCCCTGATCCATGAAGATACTCGGACAACTATCTTCTTACTGATTACGTCCAAGTAGAAGCTAGGTGTCTGATTACAGTGTAGATATATGCCTGAACACGTTCAATGAATAGTCAGTTTTCCTGATTAATAACGGCTAAAAAAATGGTAATACTATTGGTCTCTCAGGCTGAGAATAAAAATGAAAAGAAAGATAATTTTTTTGTTTTCTTTTGTACCAGTAAGTTTTGAGCGGTCCCCATTTAGCTTTCATTGCACGTATCCCCAATGGATATGTGCATCTTTCTCTTGATAGAAGCTTACTTCTCTTGGAGGGATTAAGAATGTGAGGTTCCTGTACTGCCATGGTTTGTATGTTCAAGTCGGTGAAACCTGTAGCTTAATTGAAAAGCAAAAGTTAGGTTGTGTGGACAGCAGTTCAGTGTGTGGAAGGCCTCTCTATGAACACCAAGACACACGTGTCTGTGCTGGGATGGTGTTGATCAGCAGCTCCAGATGTTCAGGGTGATAATATTTGTAATGGGTAAGTGTTTGCAGCATGGAACCTAATAGTTGTTATTTGTCACTTCACAGGGATTCTTGTCATTTCAGAAAATTTCTCAATTACCACCGAATACTTTAAATACCAGTAGCTTTGTGGCAAATTTGGCCCAATGTAGGATCAGGAGATAGCTCAAGTACTTTGTGGTGTTCTGGAAGAGGTGGTCCTTCCTAAATTCGTCAAACTCAGATGGGTGAGCTGTGGTTTTGGCTTGATTAGTTCAGCTGCTCAGTAAGAGAGTGGCAAAGCAGCATATAGTTCACCTTGAAAATTGAAATCAAACTATGTTAATAATCAGGAAAAGAGAGTTTCATTCCCTTAATGCAGATGTCTCCTCTCCCACTGGCATGTTTATGCATGGTGTGGTTCACAGGAATGAAAATCCAGGCCGATCAATTCTGCAGTGCTCTTAGACAATGTCTCCTTCTGGAGGGACCCATCGGACAAGCACTTGTGGGTAATGCTAGTGTGAGACTTTTATGCAAGCGTAGTTCAGTAAATTGTAAGATGCTGAAAGATGTTAGCCAGTTACATGCTGCAGCCTACAGGTGAATTTCAACAGTGCGGTTATCTCAGTGAATATTGCTTTAATAACTTTCTGTCTACATCCATCTTAAATATAATTCTCTGGTGCTATGATTTTTGGAAAGTCAGGAGTTTAATGCAGTTTTTCTGAAATCTGTTCTGGATTTAACTACGGACAGCCTTTTCTGTTTCTGACTATTTTACTAAGTTCCCTGGTTTGTTTGAAATGGATGTATTATAAATAATGAATCCAGGCAGGTGTTCTGCAAATCGTGCTAATAGGGTGCTAAATTCAGTGACCTGTGTGGCTGTGGCTTCAGTACTTTGTACCAGGGCAGCCCACATGGCCTCTGCTATGTTTGTAAAAGAAGACTGTGACAATATGAAAGCTTTTAAAATAGATACCAAAATGCTTATGGACGATGTCGTGCCTGCAAAGCAGGTGTGTTACTTGAGAAGAAAATGGCAAAGTTCTGAGTGGTTTGTGTCCCATCCTCACCCAGCTGCCTGCCAGAAGTAGGATGGGGCGGCAGAGCCACGCGTAACGCAATCTGCCTGCAACCAGCTGGCTGCATACGTCATCCTCTGCTCTGAGGACACGGAGCACTGAACCCTAAAGTTGTGGGGTATGAAGTACTGGTCAGATGCCTGCTGTTCGTAATTTCCATTCATAAATGAGGTTTTAGAGGAGAGAAGGCTCTGGTAGACTTGCAGGTTCATTGATCACGGCTGCGGAGGCAGCCCGGCCCTGAAGGAGGCAGTGGGTGGAGGGAAGGTGAGGGAGGGAATGGTGCTCCTCTACCCTATGCTTGTCTGTTATGCAGCGATGGCAGTGGACTTGTCTGTCCTGGCCACTGTGAAGCCACACAGGCCTGAGGGTGCCTCAGCCCAAGAGCTGGTAAACCTCATCTTGGGTTGGAGCAACCGGTCCTGCAGTGCAGGCTGGTGTGAGATGCTTGTTTGACACGGTGACGCTACCACCTAGGAGGGAGTGCAGCTGTGTTCCAGCTCCGCTTTGTAGGTGCAAACTGAAATAGATGTGTGCAGGTATGAACTTACACGGCTTTACCTTAATTAAATTTTGTGCAGCTTTAATTTTAAGCATGTGCAGCTTACAGGTTTAGGCAAGCTGTTGAATCTGCAAGTAAACTAAAGTTCAGCTGGCTTGCAGGCTAGGGTAACTCAGACTTTCCAGACTAGATCCTTCAGAATTGGAGTAGCATGTGTGTGTAACTTTTCTGAAGATTCTAGTTTTAGGATTAAAATAATTTTAAAAGATGCCATTAGGATTGGGGTTTTTACCCGCAGAAACAGAGAGTGGAAAACTTAAGGTTTATACTGCTTTAGTATTCAGTGAACTGACCTTTGAGGTAGACAAGAGGCTTCTGGCTACTTGCAGCTTTTCATTTGCAGAGATCAGACAGTTTCTGTGCCTGGGTCGGAGTGAGAAATGCCCCGGGGTGCAGGTGCCTGAAAGAACCTGTGGCGACTGAACAAGAAGGAGTTTTTTTTGAGATGGGAGGTTGTACGGGTGTCACCATCAGGCAGCAGTGCCATGTCTGTCCTGCATACGTTCAGCTTTTAAATCTTCACCTCTACAAAAAAGTTGAGGACAGGAGCAGGGTTATGGGATGTGCCAGTGAGCAGTGCGGCACAGGTCAGGGAGAGAAGTTGCCTTTCCTGTGGCAGTGAAGCCATGCCCGTCTCACGTGAAAGAAGTGACCCTTTTAGTAGGCAGATGCTTGGAGAGTGCTTGTAGATGCTCGGGGCATTACTCAGCACGGGGAAACCTAAGAGGTTGCAAGGATTGCATTCTCTGGGAGTTACCAAGGTCAGCACTTGAGTACAGGTTCCTCCTTAAGTGGAAAAAAGGGTGCAGAGGAGCTGTGTGATGGACAGCCATGAGAGGAAAGGGAGCGAGGAGGAGGAGGAATGCAGATATCCAGAGATTGGGAAAGAAGTGGAGGTAACAGGATATTACAAGCAGCATTGTGAGGGGGGGGCTGGATAAAAGCTGGATTTGTTTGCAGAAAGATGGGCTGTTGCCTATGGGTGAGCTGTTCAGTGTGGAGGGGAGAGATGGATGTCTGCAGCACAGAGGATGGACAAAGCGTGTGTCAGGGAAGCCCTGTGGGTTAAGCTGAACCTTCCCAGTGCAGCTTCTGTGAAGGGCTAACCAGTCCCATTCACCCTCAAAATGCTTCTCCACTGCCTAGCATGTGTAGCATTGAGATGGCAGCATGGTGTGATGGCTGTAGCTCCTCTACTGGCTGCCAACAGGACATCTGTGGCTCTTGACCCTGCAGGTTCTGGAGAAGGGACAGCTGTCCACGGTGTCTGAGTACTGGCTTGTCTTGGTGGGACTCAGACGGTGTGTGGGGCTCAGCGCTGGTCTTGGCAGTGTGGTAGGGTCTGTTCCGCTCCGCACGCTGGCACTCGCTCAGGGTGAAGCCACAAAAGAGCTTGGATCGGACAGGGTTATGGCAGTGCTAACTGGATGATACCTCCCTGGGTACCAAACAAAATAGGGTCATGAAGAGGTACAACCAGTAGCAAACCTGTTTGTTAACAGAAAGCAGCTAGGATAGCTGTGGGTCGTGGAAATGTGAAAGGGAATAATGAGAAATAAAGAAGAAACATGTCTTTTATCAGCAGGCTTAAATCTGCCATCCGGGCACCTGCACCAGTGTTGGGAGACGCATATACCAGGAGAGCATTGCTGTAGAGCTGCAAACACTGGAGGCTCTTACGTTGGATTTAGCTGAGCTTTGTCTTACTATGTACAATAAACATAGCCCTCTACAGATTTGTACATGTATGGGTGTGTATTAAACGTAAGCAGAGTGTACAACCATTCCTGTTTTCTTGTGAGTATTGTTTCGCCTTGCTGTCAGCCATCTGTAGCCACCGTTGCTCGAGGGGAAGGCAGTGCAGGACCAGAGCTGTGCCCTGTGGCAGGCTGCCATGCACAGTGAGGCGCTGCCGTCCTCCTCCTCCTGTGGGCTCTGCAGGCGTGGAAGTGAAACGATTCTGTGCAGGTGTGTTTTGTAGGTGTGCTTTTTTTATTCCCCATTTTCTTCTTTTTCTTTTTTTCTTTTTTCTTTTTTTTTTTTTAAGTGCTGGTGAGGAGTGTCACCCCTTCAGTTTCACTAGGCATCCTTTCTTACAGCCATGTGGGACAAGGGCTTGAGAAAAATTTCATCATGCTTTATAGGTTCTCCAGTTCAGACCCCTTAGAAATACTAGCATTAAGTAATAATGCTGTGATAAGGCTTCTGCTGACCATGGCTGAAAAAACCACAGCAGGTCTTTTAGCTATCTGTAGACTGAATTCAGAAGCAACCAAAGATTGATTTGTTTTTTCATAATTAGTTTTAAAAATAGAAGTTTTCACTGTGAAATACGTGAGCTATTGTGATGGATGATTTGCCATTTAGCCACAAACCTGCCTATCTGGCCACTGTATCCATTCTTTCTGCTTTTAGTGGGGCATACTTTAGATTAAGTTCCTACTCAAACAGTTTTTTCATGTAGCTTTATTGAGATCACCCTGTGCTGTTTGTATTTAGCCTTTCTAGGCAATTGATCCTTGCAGACTGATCTTAGAACACCGCCCTGCAGTGCCCCATGTAGTTTGTTAGTAATACATACAGGATGCAGCTCCTCTGAAGTCATATTCCCTTCCCACATAATGTACAGAGGGCATTGCATCCTTGGAATAGAGAGTCCTGCCTGGAAATAACAATATGCACTGATTTTTAGTTCAGAGCAAGGCTGAAAGAACCAGGGTTAGAGCTGTGTAAAAGCATTTTCTTTGTCTCTTCTAAGAGTTCATTAAAGTAACTTGTGGCAAAATACCGTATTTAAATACAGTTAAAAAAAAACCAAAAACAAAACCCAGGAACTTTAGTGGCTGTCTTGTTGCTGGAATAGAGCACCTGGCAGTGTGTGGTTGTTGCAAGTTCTTCCCAGTTATTTTAAGAATTGTGCAATAAGCCTTTAGCGTTGGATACAGCTAGATTTCTTCAGAGAGCTAAAAGATGTTTATAGACCTAAATTTCAGACATAGGTATTCTGATGTCTGCCGGCTAATTATTTCTTGGCAGTTCATTGCAATGGGCTACATTTGAGACTTGGGCATTTCATTAGCAGCCTTATCTTCCTTCTTTGTTGAGCTGTTTGTGTGGTTGGCATTATTTAATACTCATAAAATCATCATAGTGTCAGAAATGGGAAAGAGATTCAATTTATCCTATATGAAATATTTTAATTGCATTTATTTTAGTAACAAGTGTTGTAGTCATGTGTTTGATCAAATTGAACCTGCACTAACTTAAAATGTCGTGCCATGCTGAACTACTGCTTTTTCAGCACTGTGATGCAGCATTGCTCCTTCTCATGTCTGATGGAAAACCGGTCTGGCTTATTCTCTTGGGCGAGTGGAAGGAGGTAGGTTAGGCTACAGGGAAGATGGAATGGTTGCAGCTCGCCCTTGTTGCACTGTTTTATCGGCTTGCTGTGCTTGTTGCTTCTGTATTTTGCTGACTTGGATTGAGGTGGAGTCTGCCTGAAAGTCAAGCTGAGAGAGCCAATATTTACAAATTGGTGAATACTTGCTTTGTTTCCTTTTTCAGGCCTGAGAGTTGGACACTTCTGCGTTTCCGATGGATGCAACTCTGGGGCTGTTTTTATGCTTTAGGGAAATAACAATACTTCATGTGCTTCCAAGATGCAATTATGTTCCCTGTAGCTTTTGTCTGGAGTAAGAATATATCTGTGTTTGAATACTGGGGGATTTAATTTGTCTTGTCTTAAATGTTTTGCTTCTGTTTGCTTGTGTTTATGCTAGGTTCAAGTGCCTTGTCTGTAAGGCGTGATGTTGAATTATCCCCAGGGGAGACAGAAGTGCAGGCAGGGAGGGAACCCCTAGGTGGCATCAGAAGTCACGGGATTTTTGGGTGCTGCATGCGGGGGGGGGGTGTGGGGTGTGGGGGGTGTGCATGTGAGCGGTGTGGGTGGCAGGGACTTGCGGGTGACCTGCGACCTGCTCGGCCTGGGGCTGCTGTCCTTTCTCAGTGACCTCTGCTAGTGAAAGCTCGTGCTCCATTAGCTGAGCAGTCTATATAGTCGTCATTTCACTAATTCAAACATGTTTCAACCTTTTGCAGCTCTGCTTTGTAAATATTTAATTGAAATGCTTTTACAGCCATTTTACTTCTTTACCAACGTGAGCCAAACCAGACAATGTAAGATGGCATATGTTAAGATGTTAATTGAGTAGCAGCACACAGAGGCGGCTGTTTCATAATTTTCTCCTTAGATGATCCTTGGCTCCAGTTTAACATTTCTTTGTGCTTCTGAATGGAAGGTTATATAAAGATATATTTAGAGCTGTTAGTCTAAGAAAGAGAAGCATTAATTCAGTAAGATTAAGAATTATGGGCTGAATCCTGCAGGCACTGCTGGGATGCAGCACTTGTCGTGGTAAGGATGTGATAATAGTACCTTTCTCATGGTACCACTTACTGTAATAGGTTGGTAATCCATCTATTGAGTGGTTCCTCACAGCATGCAGAGTAAATAGGTATTTTTTTTAATGTTGCCTGATGTTGTCAGAGTTGTGGAAGAGATATTGAATCTTTCCGAAAGGATGTGTGGTCAGTTTAATAATGACCCTCTCTAATGTGGCTTTCAGAAAGATGACTTTGCCAAAACTGTCACTGTTGGTATTCAGTAGCGGCGTCTAAATTGCTTTGCTCGGCAGCTAACTGTGTTTTTGCAGGAGGCAAAGAGGCAAGAGTACACTGCTCGGGAGAAAGAGCTCCTGGGTGCTGCCAGCACCCAGATACCTCCTGTGCGGGGGGACGTGCGCCTGGCAAATGCTGCTCACGTGGTTTTGCTCCCCATAGAAGCAGCCTTTCAAGACTACCTGTAGATCCTGTTGTTGTGTAGTTTGACAGACAGCCCTTGGAGATTGTATGGGGTAATGACTGATGCAGTGGGAGATGCAGGGTTTTCAGAGCTGGGTAATTTTTAAAAGGTCGTGTGGCCAAAGTAATTCTTCCTTGGCAGACAGCTCTGATGGCTGTCTCAGGTATCCTTCTCATCGGGGAGGCTTGCTTTCAGATAGCTGAGTAAAAATACTGTGGCAGCAGTGTGTGGCCACACAGTGTTTGTTAGGGCTGGGAGGGTTTCCAAACAGCCTTTGCGCCGGTTCCTCTGCCAGAGCTGCTGCTGATCTTGTGCTGAACTCTTGAGAGAAGAAAGTTCTGGGTTTCTGGTTTGGTTTTGCTTTTTCTCCTTCTCCAAAGAAAGCTTATTTTAGAACTTCGTAAGCAACTAATGAAGAGAGAGAGGAGGTTTGAGAGGGTAGGTAGTTTACTATCTGAGATGGTAACTAGTTAACACTACTGCTGATATGTAACTGCACACTGGGGTTTTCCTTTCTAGTTGCGACTTTTCTTACTGCGTCATCTATATGGGGCACTAATGTAATGTAATGCATGGGTACTGGAAACTAGGAGTCCTTGCTGTCAGGTCAGGAGTCATATCCTGTCTTCATGATGGATGGCACAGCTATTAGCAGTGATGGAAAGTGGGTCCTTTTCAGAAATTGCATTAGGGTTTGGCAGAAATAATGTTTTCCATAGGCTGTCCAAAATGTACCAAGCACACGAAACGGAGCTACAGAGGCTGTTCTTGGGAGGGTGTTCTAGTTTGTGCAAATACGTGCAATCTTGGGCTGAAGAGAATACAGAGTATCTGTGGCAACTTCACTGATGGTATGAAACTTTAATGAAAAAATCACTCTGAGCTTCCTGACTTTGACCGCCTAGCCAAACCATTATGATAATTTGCACCATAAATTGCAGCTCCACTTGTCCCTCAAATTTTGCTGAACTGGACTTGGTGCTGTTACTGACATCTTCGTCCACTCGAGGACTGAGCCTGCTGCTCGTGCCTGAGTGATGAGAGCCACGTCCCCTGTGAATTTTGGGGTGGGAGGTCCCCTGCCGGAGCAGAACCGCAGTGTCCTGGAGGTGCTGCTGTCCCGCTCCTGCCGGGGATGCAGCCGGGAGCCCCTTTGCCAGCGTCATCCTCTGCACGCTGTGTCCCAGGACAGTAGTTGTGCCGCAACGGGTGGTGTTCATACAGCGTGTTCACTCTGCACGTGCTCCCCAGTATTTTCATGCTGGTAGCTTTCCTTGGGAGTGAGTGATCTGCAGTTGGAAAGATGGAAGAGTTAGTTTCAGTGGCTCTGCAGGCTTTGGGGAGGCTTAGAGTTAACTAGGGAGTAGCTAATAAGTTCAAAGGCTTTCTTTTACCCCTCCCAACCACCTTCGTCTTTCTAGTCTCACAGGTGTAAGGCTTCTCGCCTCCCTTGTGGTTATATGGCTTCTACTATTTGCAGCATTAAGGAAATACTCGGTGTGCTCAGAGCAACTGAATTTTGTCACCTCTTGTAATACGATAGTCCCATATTGCTCAGCATAGTGCAGCTACCTATTCCTGAAAGTATTAAGTGTTGCTTAATTAGAGGAAGGTTGGCAGTGTCTAGTTTTATGCCACTTTGAAAAAAGTTACATCTCCTTGCCTTCTCCCTCAGCTTTTTCCCCTCCATCACTGCCTCAGTGCAGAGTAAACCCAGCTGCACACCTGGGGAGAGAACACACTCCTCATTCTGCCTGTGCCAAGTCAGGGCCGTTAAAATGGGGCTGTTTTGAGTAGAAATACATAAATAGGTCAGGGAAAGCAGACATGCATACTTTGGCGTAAGACAGAAGAGCAGTTTGAGGAAATGCTTTAGTCTGATTTTCCCCCCTCCCCGTCCTCCCCAAGATACTTTCAGGAGTTTGTCAACGTGGCTTCAGCATTTAGGAGCTTAAATTGCTGCAGCCTGTGAAACTTACCTTCAAGATTCTCTCAAAGGTCTTGGGCCGAAAGGTTAAGTTAAAAGCTGAGGCTGTTAAGAGGGGCTGCAGGCTTTCCAGTAAGTCTTTCCACTGCAGACCTGAAGCAGCTGACGTGTGTTCCCTGGGAAGATGCGGGGGTGAGGGTCTCCTTCATGGCAGGGAGCCACCCTGCTGTGTTTCTCTAAACCACAGGCTAAGGAACCCCCTTTTCCCTGCTGTTTTACTAAATAGTAGAGCTGGGCTCTTGTTTTTGAGTAGCCGATGGTGGTTCTTCAGAGGCGACCAGGTTGATCCAGACCAGTGGTGTTTGTGCCAGAGCTGACATTTTTGAGGAGCATTGCTGTAGTCAGTAGAACAGGACTATGTCCCTTTCGAGTTGCTCAGCATGCCGTAACTTTCAAACAGTCTGCACAGTGGTACCCACTGACTGAAAGTTTCATCGTTGGCTGTGATAGTGTCACCAATTTTTTTATTTTATTTTTATTTTTTCAAGGTTTTGATATATAGTTTTATGCTCCCAGGTTCTTGTGGCAGGTCAGTATCTGGTGCAACCTGGTATATCCAAGGCAGCTGTAAAAGCAGCTGCCTTTGTTACCACTCATAAGAGACAGCTACCCCCAGAATGAGAAAAGGCACCTTCTTGCCCTGGACAAAACTACTGGGAGTAGCCTGAATTAAGTTTCAGATCAGGTAAGTGAACTGGTTTAACTTCAGGGAGAGTGTCAGCATGAAGAGCTACAGAAGAGGGAGTCACATCAGCTGTGCTTCTGGTTGGGGGTGGGTCACACCGAGCCCCCAGGAGCAGCTCTCCAGGAGGAGCAGCGTTGGCTGTTGGCTTACGGTGCGGTTTCTAAGTTTAGTTTTCCCATGGGCTCAGGTCCCTAATAGATTCAAACAGTTATTTTCATTAGCAAGAACATCTATCATTCCCACCGCTCTCCTGCAGCTGTTCCTAGATGTGTAGCAAACCCTGTGGGTAGCAGCCTCCAAATGTTTGGAATGGCTCTGTGTAGGGCCTGATTCAGCCTTTCTGTTGGGATTGCTGGTTACAGTTACTGTAATTGTAATAGTAATTAGGTAAGGAATACATTTGACAAGAGACAGAAGCAGACTTATTTATTTGTAAATGAAATTTCAACTTTCAAAACACATCTGTCCTGTTAGTGAAGGAAGAAGTGGGGTGAAATAAACAGAAGTGGCAAATACGTTGTAACTGGGGTGGCTGTTCCTTTGCCACCCTTGTCTCTTGACCTTTTATCTCGTGATTCAATGGAGGTGCATCCTGCAGTGTCACCAGACAGAGCTTTTCTGTACAGTGCTCAGGACCATGAGAAGGTTACTGTCCCAGCACCTTCCCAGTCAAAGGGCTGGTTCCTCGGGGTTGCTATTGCCTGACTTTGACATGGAACAACTCCACTGGATGGCAAAAAAAGGAGCATTTACATCATTAGGCGCAGGCTTCATAGAATCAGACCACATTAACCTGTGCTCTGGTTAGGATGAAAGAAGCCTCAGTTTACCGCTGACAAATTTTAATGGTGTCCTCCCAGTATACTAGGGAGCATGGAGCAGGAGATGAAAAAAATTGCCGTTAAAATAGACATCACGCTTATCCCTGCTGAAGCCATAAGACCTTTGCCTTTTAAAATGTTGCAACATCTGCTTGCAGATTGGAGGACATGGACTTGACTATCCTTTTTGTGCCACCCGTTGATGAAAGGGAAACATACAGAAACTGTATTTGCTGGCCTTATTATTGCTTTTCTGCTGTGGCTTCTCAACACTGTTGATCGGTGCTGTAGGAGCAGAGGTCACAAGTGGAAGAGCCTGAACTGAACTTGAGAGTTTACATTTACTGACTCAGACTGATATTTGGAGATAAAAGGACAGCTCTAGGGATCTCCTGCCCAGCTGCCTCCTGGCGACTTGCCGCTTTATCTTTGCAAGAAGAAAATATTAATGCAAATGGGCATGCTTGTGCGCAGTTTGGCAGAACCTAGCAGGATGGGAAATGGTGCTGGCTGAAGCATGTTATTCTGAAGAGCCTAGTGCACAATGTCCGCTGCAAGTCTGTAGAGTAGAGGCTGTATTTGGACTAAGTTTGATGTGCCTGTCCCATGCATCCCCTTATCCTCCATGCTCCTTTTCTGCATTAAGCTATCATGTGAAGCTGTAGAAAACGTTTAGGTGCAAAAACGGGCATATAGACCTGAGCCCTGTTGCCTGCTGCTGTGAGCGCTGCATTGTTGGAAACGCTGTGGATCTGTAGCAGCAGTGGGATTGTGAGACCCTGCCAGGAGCAGGAGACAGCAAGGTGAGGTGGGGTCCAGGGTGAAGGAAGTGCTGCTGGAGCAGCTGTCTGTTTCAGCATGATTTCGCTCAGCATGCCTTGGTCAACTTTGGGTCAGACCCAGTGATAACTCCTAGCCGCAGCCGGTTCTCATGCTTGGTGTCCTTTGACTTTTCTAGTAAGATGGTGGTTTTTGAAGAGTGAGATGACGTTTCGGTTCCCTTCTTCAATTGCTATGGTAGATGTGAGCATCTTCCCCAAGGCAAGGAAAAGCTCCCATATTACTGTCCTTAGCATTCCCTGTTCTTACAAATCCCCAACAGCTCTGCTTGATTCCTTGATGTTCCCGAGTGTCCACCCATCTGATTGTCTTCTCCTACACAAAGTCAGCTGAAGTGGATGGCTGCTGATGTATCTACTTCAGTGGACTGTTGAAATTTTCTATTATACTCTGTCACTATAGCATGTGCAGTTCTTGTACGGGAAGGGGCATCAGTATTAGCAACTCCTGCAGATTTTAGACTACCTGGTTTCAAAATGAGGTATAACAAGCAGGACAACCAAGCTCCTGTCTCTTTGAGCATCAGATACAACAGCAGATGCTGGTTCAGTAGCTTTGGTTCCTATCACCACCAGACACTAGAGCCATTTATTGTGCTTGTTTCTTACTTATGATTTTAGTATATCCATCAGACACCTTACCTGGTCTTTCTTTGTATGTGGTGGCACCTGTACAAAAGTAAAATAACTGGAAACAAGGTGTTTTGTTGTGTTAACAGGAAACTCAATTATGCTTTATCCTACTAAGAAAAAGAATCGCTCCCTGAACTCCAAAAACGGTTGTTCAGTGCTTGTTCAGTAGGTGTCCAGCAGTAAAGACTATTGGTTTTTGCATGTTAAAGCTCCTGCTCCTCTTCAGATCGATGATAAAATGCCTTCAACTAATGCAGTCAGACCAAACGTGAAATACAGCACCCTTAAGAAACACAAAAGCTGCTTATGGGTGTGTTTATATGAAGTATAGTAAGTTCCATACCATTTGCACTCCTTGGCACATGTACTGAGGTCATTTATGGCATACTTTAATTCAGTCCCCACCCAATGTCTTCTCAGTAAGCCAACTGGGAGGTAGTGAGACTAACGTGGAAAACTCCTGACTTGCCAGTGGGATACCAGTTGTCAGCTTTGTAGCAGTTCTTTGGAAAGCTAGAAAAAAATGCCTCAAAGTGGTGGGATTTACTGAAGCACGGGGAGACGGCGGTGTTAATTGTGTTTCCAGATGAACAAGTAAAATACATCTGAATTGTGGAAGAGCTAACAATAGAAGTAGTGACATCCATCCTGGCTTCTTTGCAACTTGGGATAGTAGATCTGAGTTGCAATGATACTTAATTTAGAAAAAAAAAAAATACAGTTCTTATATAAAAGAGTGAAACAGCAAGAATTCTAACAAACAGTTAAATTTGGGGTGACTTGCTACAAAAAAATAGTCAAATGAGTATTCTTCTATATACTAGCAGGGTATTTCACAGCAGGAGATAAAGCCTATATATATAGTACAGTGATAGAAATTCTAACATAATGTTTTTGTCATTGCTGTTTAGATTAATTCAAGATTTCTATTCTCTCTTTTTTTCCCCTCACGTCTAGCAAAACTGTACAATCTAAAGTGGACTGCATTTTGGTAAGTACAACTCCAGAATGCTTTTTAATATTTAATAAACTGCGAGACCAAAATAGATTGCTCTGGAGACTGACAGCTATGATGAAGTCTTTCCGTAGCAGTACTTTAAGGTACTACCACTAAATGTGCTCAAAATTCGTTCCCATTGCCAAAAAAATACATGATGAGGGTTTGGTGTTTGTTTTCCATGGAAGTATTGACCTCTTGTTGCCAGCAGCGATGCTTATGATTGCCACTCGTAGAACTGTCAGTATAGATACAGCACAGAAAGATGACTTTTGTAAGCATGATTTTATTAAATGCAAGATTATGTTTGCGCAGATCAGAGTATGCAAGAAGGTAATTGTGCCTTTGAGTTCCATTGCTCTTTAGGCCTTTAATGACAATGATTATTGCTTTTGTTGTTGTTGTTTCCTCAAAACAGTTAATTCATGGCCGGTACTACGTTTTATGGAAGGAAGTAGATTGAACTGCATGTTTGCACAAAACCTGGCATACTAATGTCCTGGTCTGTGAAAATCTTGCAGGTGTCATATTTATCAGATTTTTGGTTTGGTTTTTTAAATCTTGCTAACCTCAAAAGTTGCACACCATCTCAGGTACCTTCCCAGAAATGTACAATGCTACAGGTCCTGTTAGCTCTGCTGTACTACTTAAGACAGTGAGCTAATACCATTTTTATAAGAAGGAAATCCCTTGACATGCATAAACATCATCTTCCTTTGTGCATTAAAATAGCAGGATCTAGACAGTGATAAGAGATTATTTCTGGGAAGCAAATATCTAGCACTAACTGAGAAAGAGGTTTTATTTGTTTGTTTTTAATAGTGAGCAGGTTGTGAGTTTCTTTAAATCAGAGTCTGAGTTCATAAATCTTAAGACTGGAAGGGACTGCTTATTCTGACTTTCTACCTTTGGCATTTCATCCCGAAGTACCAGCGGGTAAGATAGAAAGATGACACAGACAACCATCTGGATACTATCAAACAGAATCTGTTCAGCTGTATGCCTGAGCTAAATAAGAATACTCCTTAAAGTCACATTATCAAAGGCTAATTCAGATGGCCCTGAATTCTCTTTACTTAAAATGTTGTCTTAATTTCTTGTGGTAAGAGGTTTAAAGTAAGCTGAATTGTTGTATTGCAAACAAACTTCGTACCCAGTTTTGCCTATGCTTAAAAATTCTTGGGTGCATCCAACTAAAATAGCAATGCAAAATGTCATTTTTGTCCTCTTAGTCCTCATTGACATTTGTGTACACAAAGCATGTGAGTCTTCAGTGGCAAAAGGGCAAATTGCGCTTGTAAAACTCTTCTAACACCAGGTTTTTCTGTGGTGAAAAATGGGAGGTGGGGTGGGTGTTCCTAAGTAGCATCAGAGAGGAAGTAAATAAGTAGGAGGTTAACCAGTCATCTGCTTCTTGGAAAGCCTTTTTATGAAAACGAAATTACACTAGGACTATTCTTGCATTAAATTCTGCAGATTTGAAGATCTGGGGTACTGAGGTAGGGATTATTAGTGTGTGTGAGCCCATTAATTTGTGTAGATCTCACCCATTGGACGGACAAGCTATTTTTCTGAATAGTGCTCTGGGATCCGAAGCAGTCTCCATGGCTGGACTTGGAACAAAGCAGCGCTGTCCTGATGGTCTAATTTTCTGTTCCAGATGTCTCCTTGTCTGTCCTGCTGATGAGTTCAGAGGAGTCCTGTCAACAGTGGAAAGGCCACTCTAGGTTAGCAAAGGTAGATCTAATGCTGTTCAGGTAGTTTAAGAAAGAAAAATCCAAGATCAGCATAGTTTCAGGAAATAAACGGAATTCTGGCAAAATGATTTCTGTGTTTTTACATGCTTTTGGAAAGCTGTGAGCTGCAAGACTGAATCTAAAAGTATGTTAAAACTAAAGGGCTGTGACTATATAGCTCTAAATAACTTGTTTGGAGCTTCCTTGCAAGCCTGTCCAGTTTTGTCCTGCAGGAGGTAGCTGAGCAGGTTGCCTCTTTGGTGGAATGTGTGTGGGTTTGTCAGAGCAGCCCTGTGATGGGGATACCAGCAGCCTGCAGAGAGTCCAACTCCAAGCTTATGGGCAGGTCAGAACTTTTCCTTTAAGTGCACGCTCTTACATGTTTGATTCAGATAGAAACCTTTTCAGGGCCTTCCAGTCAGTCTCGTGAAGCATAAAGGGACAATGGCTGTCCCTTGTCTCCCTTCTTAATGTAAGGATTTGGGACTAGCTTTCAGTTACATTGGGAGGCGCTGATGATACCTTAAAGCATTTAAACTTGATCAGTTTGCTTGCAATCTTAAAAGAAAAAACACCAGTAGAGAAAAACCAGATTATGCTTGTTGCCATTTGTGTTTGGTAGCACCAGTCACAGCCACGGTCCGCACACAAATACTCTTTGGCACTTAGACTGCCTAGTTCAACACAGGATACCAAGAAAGACAGAAATAGGAAGAGGAAACAGGTGATGGCAATAGTCTTTGTTGGGGAGGTAGCTAGCAGCAGAGGACTATGGAAAACAGCAGGTATAAGGGCACTGGGGCTGCAGTTACTCGTACAAGAGACCAAAGTTATCTGCCTTTTACTTGTTATACTGCATCACTTACATTCTGACATACTGTCAGTTTCTGGAGGATCATAAGGAAATCATTGTAGGCTGTGCAATCCAAAAAAGATAATTAGCAAGAATTGTGGTGTAAACAGCCATTAAAAATTCATTATAACATCTTTTTAACTGTAGTAAACATGTCTAGCAGTTGATTCTCTTATGACTTCACTTGTTATGTTTGTTGCCACATACTAAGTGAACTCTTGAACCTGATTTTTAAAATGGTATGCTCCATATAATTGCTCAGCAAGAAAGTTAAGGTTTCTTTCCGTAGTCCTCTGAAAAGAGGTCAGTGCTGATGAGAGGGTGCCGGATTGATGACCGTGAAAACCAAAGCTGCTGACAGCCAGAGCGGTTATGGTGTGGGCAGCAGCAGTGTGTAAGATCTGTTGGAGTGTACCTTGGTCCTGCTGCGGAGAAGGTGATAGCTTGTCCCTTGTCTTTCTGGCCCGACAGGAGGTGGGCAGAAGCTCTATGAAACTTTGGCAGCTGTGTTTGGATGCTGTCAGGACAAAGCTGCCATGTGTTTTTAGGGCTTGTTTGGAATGTTTGGCACCTGAAATATGTTTCTGCTTCTGTTCAGATAAAGCACATCAAGTGTATTTATTAGCAGCTTTTTGGAATAATAGGTTCTCTTTCAAGTATTAGGTATTTTCTGTCTTGATCATATTTCCAACAAACCATCTGACCTTGAGCAAATTATTTAACCTTTGCTTCTTGTCTCTCGATTCACAGAGTGGGGAGATGATTGCTTGACTACTTTGCTATTCTTAGTCTGGTTGTTAAATAATAGATGTTTGTTCTGCTGAAGTATGACAAGTTTTAGAACCAGTGTGCTAGTAGGTGCAAGTTACATTGCCATTGGCATAGCCTTTTTTACTTCGATTAGAGTATAGTTATCTATAAATACTCAAAATGTGGAAAGAAATATTAAGATCAGTCTATGCTCTGTAAAATAGTAGTCTTGCAAAAAGCTTGCAGCAATGCCCCCAGCCTTCAGCAGCTCCTCACCAGAACTCAAGGACAGAAATAACCTGTAATTCTGCTTTCATGGTAGAAATATGAAATAGTGAAAAACAGCATTCAAATTTGAACTGTGTTCATTACAGAAGTTTTAACTCTGCTAATTGTTCCTTAGTATATTTTTCTTCTATCTTATTTAAAGTTTGGCCTGGCTAAATATTTTCTGCTTATAAACAATCCAGAAACAGCACGTTCCCTGGAGTTTTCCCATGGTAATCCTTTTCAACAACTTTAGGATGAAATTTCACTAACGTTTGTGACCTGACCATAGATCAGCAGTCAGAGAAAAGCAGGTAGAGAGAACCAATCCACCAAGGTCAGGAAACCTTAAATGATGTTCTGTGATCGGGAGACTCACTCTCTAGGTTCTCTGGTTCAAGCAGGAACATGAATAAACTCATGTTTCCTATAATACATATTAAGTCCTTAACCACATTCTGTGTTGAACTGATCTTTGTCTCTTTGTGCTGCAGAAAGTTTCAGTGTCTAGTTAGTGTCTCTCAGAATGGAACCAGATGTCAAAACCTGCTATTTTCATTAAAAAAAACCCCAACAACCAACCAAACAAAAAACCAACCAAAAAAAACCCAACAAAAACCCCACAACATTTTGGCCATCCTGGTTTACCTCACATCTGTTTATTTGCTCAATCAAAATGCCTGTTCAAATGAAAGAGAAAGCTGCTTTGGTTCCTAGGAGATCCTTGTTCTGTGTCTGTCTTAGGCAGCAAAAGGACAAATTCATTTGGAGCAGATTTATGTGGCCACTGATAACGCAAATATAAATGGATCTCTGGTTTAATTTGTTTGCTGTGTATTTTGTGCGTTTCTGTAGTGAACTATCTATATTTGGTAACTGTCAAAACAAAAATATTGGAGATTTCTGCTCCTTTATATGTTACTGAAAGTCTTTGCTTAGCTGTGACTTGAGGTTTCTAATTTTTTATCCTTAGTTTTTCTGTCTCAGAATATAAGATCACTCAGGTACTTTGAGTACTTGATATATTTTTGGCTAAATTGAAGCCAAGTTGTGAAAATAAGTATGAATGCTGCTTGCTCCCCATCTTCACTGAATCTTCCTTTATTTAATGTGGTTCCAATTACAGGAGATAAATATAAGAAGAGCAAGAGTAACAGAGGTGGTGCTTTGTGATGGCTTTACACCTCAGCCCTGCAAGCAGTTTAGCATGCTTATGCATTTTTCTAATACAGCTTCAAGAAATATGGTTTATAAATAGCCTTTGGAGAATTAGACAGTCTTTGTCTGATTTGATAGAACCAGTCAATCAAGGTCAGGAAACTTCAAGCAAAATTTGTACTTAGATCCTTTTAAGTAGTGGAAAAGGATTCCCCAGACATTTTACATTTTGTATGGGTTTTAAAACTACTGTAGCGTGAGCTTTAACGAGCTACGCAAAGGGGAATTTTTCCAAGATGATGCCAGCATCGCAGTCTTCCTTTTGATGCTGTGACTCTTTTCCACTCTATTGACCTATTTTTTTCCACACTATTGACCAGTTTGGGGGGTGGGGGGTGGAGAAAATTTATGGTATATTTTGTGTTCTTGTTTCTTTTTGTTCATTTCCATATGCATCCAACTTAGCACAAATTAAAACTCAGGATGAATGAACCTTTTCCTTCTTGGTCAGTAGGCCAGCGGAAATGTTCCTCCACTTTCCCAAATTCTTTTCTGAGGGCATTAAGAAATTCGAAAGTTTTGATACTTCGAACAGTTGCAGTAACAGAGTTATTACTGAATTCACCAGGCCTTTAGCACTGAGAACTGGTGGATGTCAGCTGAGATTGAAGAAGAGATTGTACTTACAGAGGTTGTAAACCAAGTTTTGAGAGTTTTAGGAAATGTTTAGAGCAAACAGCCTAAACAAAACATAACATTTAACAAATCTTTAAACTGAACAAAACATGGTGTTTCCTCAATCTACTTGCACTGACTGTTACACTCCATCCCTTCACTGCCACTTCTTTAGTTTTAAGATGATTTTCTCTAAATAGATTCAGTCTCATCTAATAAGCTTAGGTTTATCTAATTATCACCCAGGTAGGATTACCTCCATGAACTGCCTGTGACTCCTGGCTGCATGCTAACTCTCCTGTTTTGAGGAGGTCATGCCTCCCTGGGGCTTCCTTGGAAGCTGGAGGAGTTGTGCGGAAAGTGCTGCCTGGCGTGGAGATGAGTGGGGTTTGAGTGCAAACATCAAGAGAAGGTCACTGTCCAGCTGCTTCCAGCTTTCCGTATGCTGGGCTGCATCCCCAGCAGTGTGGCCAGCAGGGCGAGCAAGGTGATTCTCCCCCTCTACTCTACTCTGGTGAGACCCCACCTGGAGTACTGAGTCCAGCTCCGGGGCCCTCAGCACAGGAAGGATGTGAACCTGCTTTAGTGGGTCCAAAGGAGGCCACGGAGATGATTAGAGGGCTGGAGTACCTCTGCTATGAGGACAAGCTGAGGGAGTTGGGGTTGTTCAGCCTGGAGAAGAGAAGGCTCCGGGGAGACCGTACAGCAGCTTTCCAGTATGTGAAAGGGGCCTACAAGAAAGCTGGAGAGGGACTTTTTACAAGGGCATGTAGTGATGCAACAAGGGGTAATGGCTTCAAATAGAAAGAGGGTAGATCTAGATTAGATATCAGGAAGAAATTTATCACTATGAGGGTGGTGAGACACTGGCACAGGTTGCCCAGAGAAACTGTGGCTGCCCCATTCGTGGAGGTGTTCAAGGCCAGGTTGGATGGGGCTTTGAGCAACCTGGTCTAGTGGGAGGTGTCCCTGCCCATGTCAGCGGGGGGTTGGGACTAGAGGATCTTTAATGTCCCTTCCAACCTAAATCACTCTATGATTCTGCTGAGGATGCGAGAAAGCCGTAATCCTTAGTTTTGCTGATGAGAGAGTTGCTGGCTTGCTTGCATCCTTTGGAAAAGGCTTTGCTAACAATCCCAGTCATGTTTTTTCTCTACACATATATCGTTGGGGTTTTTTGTTGTTTTTTTGTTTGTTTTTTAATTAGGCGGTTTGACGGACAGGGCCTGTGTAGCAGAGCCTCCAGGGCTCAGAGAGAGCCCTTCCCTGTAGCCCCTTCCTTCTGCCAAGGCCCAGCAGAAGTTGCTTCAACTGCAGTGGGCACTGAGACGACTTCAGTATTAGTTGATGAAAGGTTTAATGTTTCTTCTAAAACCTTGCCCTTTATGTTGCACTCTGGCACATTAGATTTGGAAGTGAGAGGTTGTCTTCCACCTGAGTGTCAGTCATCGGGGGTGTTTTTGTTTTGCCTGGGATGCTTTTGCCGCATGGATTAGTGCTTACCATGCAAGGTAATCTCACCCGAACCGTGTCCCTTGGTGTGCTCCTTTGACATTTGCCCTTTAAAACAAAAACCAGCTCAGTTCCTCAAAGAAGAGGAGGTCTAATAAACAAGCGCAAATTTTCTTGCAGTTCTTTAAATTTCTGGCTTTTCATAAATAAATGCTCGATGTTCTGTAAATTCTTTCTTTGAAGAGTATTGATCCTTTCAATAATGGGTTTGTTAAAGGAAAACCCGCCAGACCAAATGCTGTGATATATGCAGGAAAAAGAGAACAGAGAATTTCACAAAATTCCCTTAAGAAATACCTCTCTGGATATTCGGTGGTCTGAGCACCACTGCTGTGTAAGCTGCTGTAGGGCCACGCAGAAGTCAGTGTCAGCAAATTTCAGAAGTTTGTCAGAGGGGAGAAAAACCCCCACCCAAATGTTGTGGTTTGCTGCAGCTTATAAAAGCAACAAATCCAGTGTCTGTTACCTGGCTGCTGCTGGAAGTGTTTCTTTTGGCCCTGAGAGTGCCTGTTACATTGCTGGTGGCCCAGTGCTGTGGAGCGGTTTTGCAGCAGGGATTAGCGAGCCTCAGCACCCTTCCCTGGACGGTGTGTCCCTCTGGGCATGTCACCCGGAGTCTGGGGTCAGGGAGGGACCCCTGCATTGTCCGCAGCAGAGGGGAGGTGGGAGCTCACCTCTCTATAGTGCTGCTGTTAATTTTGTGCCAGCTGAAGCGAGGTGGATCTGGACATGATGGGGGCGGGTAGGGAACCCTGGCTTGAAGTGCGGTTTAGGTTTTTAGTTTCCCCATTATCTGTTCTGCCTACATTGCTGAAGTAAACAGCAAGGATCTGTTGGTCCCGCAGTCGTCTTTTCTCTTCCTTTTGGAAAAGGTTGCATTGGCAGTAACGCACTAGTAGAGGAAAAGAGAATTAACTCTTTAAAATTAAAAGCTGTATTCTGACTTAAAAAGGGATCATGAGAGTCAGTCTGTGCTGATGGTGCACCACCTCATGCATTGCTTCTGCAGCATCTTCCCGAAGGAGAACCCGTTTGCTCCTTGCTGCAGGGCTTTACTCATGCTGCTGCTGAGCAGGCCCGAGCACATTACCACAACTGATCTTCCTGGGATTTCAAAGTCCATGTAGACCAAAAGCTAGTTTGTAGGTAGCAATCACTGTTTGCATACGCCAGGTAGAACTCCCCCTTGTGTCTGATCCTCAGCTGGTATCCTCTGGAGGGGGAGTCCGGCATTGCTGAGATTCATGTTAACTGAATGGCTTGTCTTCACTACCTGTTCAATAACTGATTTCCAAAGGAAACAAAAAAATACATATGTATATAGATAGATTTTTTTTAAAAAAATATCTTCATTGAAGTCTGTGATGCTCAACTATTAATATATAGTGGATTACGGGATCAGGTCTGATAACCCACGTTGTTACAGCATAGCTGTTTTTTGATGCTGGGTTCTCAGAGGTGCTTCACAGGTGCTCTGAGGAGATAAAGTTTTCACGTTACATGTCTGGTTACAGGAGTGATCTGTCATTGACATTTTTCCAGATTCAGCTTTTGTTGCATGTGAATTTTGTAACAGTGGCCGGTGCTTTCTAGTGTGTGATGGTGTGCAAATAAAATAGAAAATAGTGTTTCTAGTCCCAGAGTTCTCAGAGTCACGTTCATCCACATAAGTAAATAGTGTTGTGTTTAAAATTACATTATTTAGGAATATGCTGTCGGATGACAGTTTTTAGCTGTCAAGCTCAACTCTTATTATTTGCTTTTTCTCCCCCTGCCTCCCCCAATGCTTGCCTTTTTTTTTTTTTTTTTTTTTTTTTTTAACCAAAACCCCTTTGTTATCTAGCAAGAAGTTGAGAAGTTTACAGACCTAGAGAAACTCTACCTCTACCTTCAGCTGCCTTCGGGTCCCAACAATGGAGACAAAAGGTATGTGTGTGAGTGTGTAAATGTGAGCAGCTAGTACTGAAAACTTTACTTTCTGTGGCACTTACCTGCTGAGGAACCATTCACATGATGTGTTTAGTAGCGGAAGGAGACTTTATTAAACATTAAGGACTCTTCTTTTCCTGAAGATTTTTTTTTTAACTTTGCAATCTTTAGTGCATGAATAGCTTGTAAATATAAACCTCCTAAAATGCAAGAGTCATCAGAGAAGGTGTTTTGCAGCCAAAGTGTGATCATTCCTTCACTTTTTGTGTAGGAAGTGATAATATAGCAACTCAAATGTGATGGTGGGGGAAAGAGAGAACTAATGGTATTTCTGGTAACATGTGTTTGACTAAAAGAAGGTCTAGAAAACCAACCTGCAGATCCCAACATCACAAAATTAGTGTATGTTCCCAGTAGGATGGTTATAGGAAGGCAGGTGCCTACAGTAAGCACTCCGAGCATCTGCTGGGAAAGTTGGGTGTTTCCAAAGGGCAGCTGGCAAACTGAGTGGGCAAAAGCTTAGAGGTGGTCAGTAGGGAACAATAAATTTAATAGGGAAAGTAGGTGAACTTTCAGCCATCACTGTCTACTCGCAGGTGTGTATCAGTCAAGAATTGGAATGTGGAGTGTCTTTGTTAAAACGTGGATGAAAGAGGGAGATAACTCTTGCCTACGCCTCAAGGAATAGCTAAATGTGTGAGATACTGGCCTTCGTTGTCTCTGGTGTCTCTCCACCTGTGTAGGCAGACAGGTACTAAGTCTTGTAACTGAGGAGGAGCTGTGGAGCGAAGTCTTCATCAGCAATGCTTCTTCTTTTGCTAGCGATCAGATCTCCGTGTCGTCCAGCCGTGCCCAGCAGATGCACGCCTTCTCATGGATACGGAACACCTTGGAAGAGCACCCTGAGACGTCCCTTCCCAAGCAGGAGGTTTATGATGAATACAAGTGAGTGCTCCTGAACTGGATCCACGCATACAGCTTTAGAGAGTGTAGATAGTTCTGTGACACTGGGTTTGCAGGTACTCCACTGATGTACATGTACAAGTGCATATAGCAGAACAAGGCCATATGTACTAATGTACCTGAGAACGTACTAGCTCTACAGTGAGGCAAACTGCATTCATTATTTCTGCCACTGAAGGTAAGACTGTGATGTTTCAATTGTGCATTACATATGCTGAAGGAAAGGTACAAATATTTCTTAACAAGTGAATATCTGTACGAATATGGTTTTGTTTTGTGGAGAGAGCAGCACAAGTAAAAAGCACAAGTTACTATCTTACAATACGTTTTGGTCTTCTTGTATATACATACATATGTGACTGCCTTAACAAAGATGAGGGCTTGAATTGTTCCTCCTGGAAATGCAGCTGTTTTGCACGTAAGAGCTAGCCCATCACACCTTTCTTTCCAGAATAATGCATAAATATTGGACCTTCCTGCAGCAAACCTGATGTCTGCAGAGGCACAATGTATCTGAATATGTATGAAACCAGTAACCAAGGCCACTGTGAGTCTGTGTTGTCAAGTCTCAAAGCTACCATGTAATGAGAAAGTGATTAGAAGCAAGGGAGAGGGAGCTGTCTGACGAAAGTTGGATTTGAATTAATTTACAGAACGCTCCCCATGGGGGGAGAAAAAAAAAAAATCACCCTCAGCCCAGTTGCCTGAAGATGAATAACAGATTTATGATCTAGTATGAATATTTCCATAATCTGAGTGATTACAGTAATTTGCAGCGAACTGAATCCCTTCACCTCCCAAGTGCCTACAGGATTCAGCCCTTAGTAATTGTTATTGCAGGGCTGCCTTCTGCGAATACCTCCTTTTAATTAACTCTCTCTGGTCAAGTTTTTTACTCTGGCTGAGCTGAAACATGATGGCATTCACTTGCCTGGGGTTGATAAACATGCACACACCTATTTCTGAAATCTCGCCATCGACTGGAGCGGTGACGCAGCCTGGAAATATAGCCAATGGCACAGACATGCCGGGGTGGCCAATCCCCAAGCAGCAGCCGCTCACGCAGACACAGCAACAGCGGCAGCTGCTGTGCGGGAGAGAGATAGAAGCGTTATTCTTAAATATATTTCTTATTAAATAATTTATGGCCTGCTTCAGCAACAAATCTGCTTGGCTTCCATGCTGTGCCAAGCTGCAGATGCCCGGAAAAATCATCATCTACAGATTGTGGAGTGTGAAATTTGGATGGCTTTTGTATGTAGCTGCATCAAGTATTTGTGTATTGTATTTTTTTTCCTAACAAAATAAGGGTGGTAAGCAAATATTCAGGAAAATATCAAATGTTTGGAATCTGTTCTCCTTTGAAAGCATCTGTTCTGTTTTTAAAACATTCAGTTTCTTTGAGTATTTTCATGAGTTATTCTTGCACACCAAAGGAAAAGTAGTCTTGGAGTGGGAGGTGGGGAACAGGCATATAAATAGATAAGAGAGTTAGTTTTGATAAGTCATTTTTCTTTACCTAAGGGTGTTAAGACCTCTCAAAACTCACTTCTGTCATATTAACAAGTTAGCATTTCTCTCCTCTGTGTGCAAAGATAGATATTCCATGAGCTCACAGTGAGCAAGCTTATGCACTCTGCTTGTATAAATCAAAGTTACAAGACTTCAGAGAGTGCTGCATCAGACCAGCGTCTCAATTCCTGTTGTAAATTTTGGTCAAAATAGATCTTGCAAAACCAGTCAGCTTCTGCATCACCTTTCATGTGTTTTGGGTTTTTGTTTTTTTTTCTGTGAAGAGGGAAGGACAGAAGCTTGTGTTCCGCACAAGTCCACCATTGGCAAGTGTTGATAGTGTTTCCAGCTCCTCCACGTTTCAGTGGCCTCTTCTTGCTCAGCTTATTCAACACAGTGACTCTTTTTTCTGTTTTCTTACTCTTCTGTTTAATTGTGAATTCACGTCTCTTAACTGGATAAAAGCGAATGGATTCATCTCCCTTTTGAAAGGGATAAAATAAATGAAAAATGCATCATAATATAAGGCAGTAGCACTTGGGAAAGTTGAGAGCTTGCAGCTGAATTTTAGAAAGGAGGTAGATAAGAGCTACTTCACCTCTCTTGTTGGTGCTGTGATGCCACTGTGGTGCCACTTGCACTGACAGAATAGGTCGGGCTGCAATAAGCTGTGCTTCTATTGGGCGTACACGGTTCTTCTGCCAGCTTCCTCTGGGAGTTATGGGGGAATACAGTCTGGAAAATATTATGGAAACTCATGGGGAGCTGTCTAACATTATCTAGCCTGCAGAGAATGGATGCTGCTTGCCGTCAAATCCTTTCAGTGTTTTCTTGTAAGTCAGTTTTACTTGGGCGTCTTCTCCCTATTAGTAAACACCCTTCTGGAGGCAGCTAGGTGTAGATTTAGCTGAGTTTAGAGAATTAGGGTTTCGAGTCTAAGTGCAGTCCTGCAGTACTTATGCAGACAAAAGTCCCTATTTGCCCCCAAAATGATTTGTTGAGCCTTCAGTAAACACTTGGGTCCTCTTGCTTCTACTGCAGTCACACAAACAAAGTAATTCATATTTAAGTTTGGTACCCTGAAGATTCACTTGATGCACCTAATATGGAGTAGGAAGCCTTTGAGTCATCCCGTATCTCTTTCCTTTAATCTGTAAATCACTAATCCTTGCTTTACTGGCTGCTGGGCCACCTTGATGCCATGTGACGCATTGATTATGGGCATTAAGTGTTAAGAATGTTAACCAACAAGTTAGAAGAAGAATATTCAGAAGCTAGCACAAAAGAGGGCAGTAGGTATAGGAATACCATGTCTGCTAAACAAATAAAAGACACAAGATACATGCTAATCTTGTCTGATAGCACTTAACCAGTGTTTTTATATAAAACTCCCTGATAGGAACAGGGTGGGACCTATTGTGTTGTAAAGTCCGGTCCTCTGTCATAAGCAGCTACCTACATATTCCTTTTAAAAGCCAGTCAAACTGCATCTAAAGCAGTTGTTTCCCACCTTTGCTGCTGCTCTTGGGAGTCTGACCTGCAATTTCATTTCTCTGATGGTTTTCAGACATCTGGTTTCCATCCTGCTTGATTTTTAGGACTCATTTCTGTGCCAGCATTGTTCATCAGCTTAATGAGAGCCTACCTCTTCCTAAGGTTCTTCGCTCTAACCCATTTTTAGAGACCAGTTGTTTAACTGGATTGGATAAGCCAAAGTCTTTGTTTTGTTTCATGCAGTAGATTCTTTATCCTTTGCTATTCATAATGTTTTTTTCTGCCCAGGAAGCTATGTAAGCTGGGCTGCATAGCCTGACAGTCTTCCATTGCCTTTTTGGTTAATCTTTTCTATGGTTTAATTCGGGTGCACTCCCAGTGTATTTTATGTCTTGAGTACATTTAATTTAAGATCTTGCCGAAAAAAAAAAAAAAAGCCCTTTTCTACTTCTCATGTAGGGGAGCTCTGTACAAAGGAACATAAGCAACCGCGTGTCCATTGTCATTCTTCTCTGCATAGACCTTCCCTCCCCCCATCTGTCTCCCACCCACCCTTGAAATAAGCAAAACAGCTACAGGGCTCAGCGATGTGCCAAGAGTGCAAGTAGCAGAGAGAAGAGCTTCAGGGAAGAGACTCCTGGTATGTGTTGTCAAGTCAATGAGAGACCACAGATGGACATGGAGGGTTCTCAGCTGAGCCAGGAGGAGGAGGGGCCATGTGGGATGATCCGTCTGAAAACTGAAATTACATGATAATAATAATAGCTCAGAAATCACAAGCTTGCAGGACCTGCCAGTGTGGATACGAGGGGACCATGTAACTGTATGTTTTGCTGCTAGCAAGTGATTGTCTTGAGACAGATGTGCTAGACTTGAGGAACTGATTTTTTTTTTTCCCCTTTTTATTTATTTGTTTTCTCCTAGAGAGGGAATAATTTTAACTTTAACACTGGTTGATTGGTAGGTCCCTAATCCTTTTGTTGGTTTATTTTTTTATTTTTTATTTTATTTTGCTGACATTGTTGAGTTTCAAAGATACTGCTGACTGTGGCAGAGAAATTCAGACTTAGAGTCCTGTAATCAGCATCGGTAAGCGAAAAAGACCCACCTTTTAGGAATTTTCAGAGTAAAGTTAAAATCCATTGGAGCCTGACAAGATGCAAGGGAAAAAACGACGCACAGAGATCTATCTAATGTAAAGCAATGTCTGATTCCTAAGAAGGTGCAGCAAGGCAGGAGAAAGTAGTCCTTTGTATTAACTTCAAAGGAACATATCCAGAATCCAAATTCTGTGACTGACATGCATTGAAATATGTTGGTATATGTTATGGTTTGAGAAACCTACAACAGTTTATTGTCATTTAGACAATTCTTCTCTCACCCAATGACCCCTCCCCACCTAGGAAGGGGGGAAGGGGAATTGGGGAAAAAACAAGCAGAACTGAGGGTTGAAATATAAACAGATTTAATAGAATAAGACTAGATAATTGACATTAATAACACTAAAGAACCAATATTGATCCAGATACCAGTATAAAATACACAAGGATTATACTCAGCCCATTCTGTCAGTAGGAAGCTGTGTGCTCCCAGCCGTGGAGAGCAAATGTCAGATGCTGCGAGCGCTGCGGATTCAGAAGGGAAGGCTTCAGGGGTCTGACACTGGGGCAAGAAGAAGTTCTCAGGATTGCAGCCGTCACAGGAAAGAGAGAACTCCGCAGCAAACTTTCTAATTTATATTGAATGTGGTGTTCACAGCCTGAAATAATCCTGTTGGCCAGCTTGGGTGAAGTGCCTGGGTCTCGCTTCTCCTCATCCCTGCACCTGTCGAGCTCAAAAACACTGAGACCTTGAGACCCACATACCATAGCTGGCTATAAAGTAAATATTTTCACAAATTCAAATACTAGAGTCTTCTACAAATGTTTTCCCAAGCATTAGAAGAGACCTTACTGAAAGGTAAAATTACAGAAAGAGAAATTAATCTTGTGTTGCTCAAACCAGGACAGTATTTAAATTGGATAAAAACGTTCTTGATGTCCCATACAGAAACTAGACTGATGGCTGAGTGTATCCCAGGTTGTTGGCTGCATCTCCTGGTTTGGACAGAGTGGCCCAGTAGCTGGGGGATGTGGGCATACACAAGCTCTGCAGGGCAATGTCAGAAGTAGCATAAGTCTTGTTATTTATCATCATCAAAATTGTTACATTTGGGGTTGTGCTTTCCAAGTGGAGGATACCTACATACAGCCAAGGTAAAAGCAGCAGATACTTGCTCTGTAATAACTAGTATTTTTACACAGAAAGTAAATGCAGTGGAAGTATCTCAAGAAATACATACTGCTTTCTGTAGAGCTACAGTTTTCAGAGAAGACATTTTGACTGGCCTACTTGGATGCAAATGCCATTGCTAATTGTTACTGGTTTTACTAGGTGATGCTGGGAATGAAACATCTGTTCCAGGAGTGCTGCTTTTTCTTTCTTTCTTCCTTTGTGAGCAGAGATGTGTTTGTACGTGATTAGAGTGGCAGGCAATGTGGTGTGTGAAGTTGTTGTTTTCCTGCTCTCCTGCCGATGCCCACACAGAATCATGTACAGTTGCCTCTTCTTTTCAGAGGCAGGGTGTTTTTGTGTATTGCTGGTAGGACTTCTCCCCGGGAAAGGAGGTCATTGCTATCTGGTGCTGACACTGTGACTGTAGGAAATCCGAATGAGAATATTCTAACAGTGTGTTTTGGGCCTTAGCACATTAGGATTTGTGAAGTACCACAAGGCTCTTGAACAAAAGGCATTCATATCTTTGTGCAGCCTTTAAGCACTTGGTGTGTAGGTAAACCTTTCAGAGCAGTTGCCGGTTTTCTCCTCTGCATTCACACATTTGTGATTTTCCAGAACATGTGTGTTTTGCAGTGAAATCAATGATTCTTGCTCTCTGCCTCAAGGAGATATTTTTAAATATCTCAGATGTTGAAACATCTGAATAGACGTTGAAACATCTGAATAGACGTTGAAACGGAGTTCCTTTTGCTGTTTTTGAGAACTGAAGACAGATTAACAGTCCCCATTTTACTAGAAGAAGTAAACTTGGCAAAAGAATTACCTTTTGCTGCTTTATTCCACTATATTATCAGGTTGTTGTTTGCAGAGGCAGTTGAAATCTCTGTTAATTTAGGACTTAATGAATATAAGGATGTCTATTATTAAGCAGCTGTCAGAGCTCAGTAGTGGTACAGTGGTAAGAGGGCTGGGTCCTCAGTACATGTTTATGTTACACCTATAAAGGTGAGAAGATCTATTTTATTAAATTCAGTTCTGTTAAGCTGTATTAAATTGAGGTTGTGTAGGCAGAATCTTTCTCTGGATACTGACAAATCTCTTTCCTACTGCTTTTCAAATATTCCTGCAGGACTTCAGGCCTTACCACACTCAAGCTATACTACTGGCTAGAACAATGTCTCTGCTTTTATTATGTCCTAAAATGAGTGAATTGAAACATACGCTTCAAAGTAAGTTGTGGAGTAAATCTTAACTGTGCTCTAGATAATGCCACTACTTGTTATGTCTCCACATGACTTGTCTTTGAACTCAATAGAGAACAAGGCAAAACCTATGGTATTAATAGCTCTGTTTATACATTTTTAATGCATTCAATTCGTTGTGGATAGCTTCATTAATGTTAAATGTGGTTCTAAATATGGATGGGTATAAATGTTTTCTTTTGAAAATCTTTTATGGAGTCTAGCATGCAGGCTGGCCTCTTGTATTAACTTTGATTCCATTCATGCTTTGTTTCTCTTTGTTGCAGGAGCTATTGTGACAATCTTGGCTACCACCCATTAAGTGCTGCTGACTTTGGAAAGATCATGAAAAATGTCTTTCCGAATATGAAGGCCCGTCGTCTAGGCACAAGAGGCAAATCGAAATATCCTTTGCTAGAACATTTCTCAGTAACTTTTCCTGTGCTTGCCCGAAGAACATCGGTTGTTATGGCTTAACTACCAGCTAAACACAGAAGTAATGTTAAATAAAAAATGCAGACACTTTCCCAACATCCTTTAAAAAGTAGTAATTGCGGTAATGTTAGGTTGCAAGATACAACTTTGGAAACAAGTACTTAAATTTGGGTTCTGACACTTAGTTGTCACAGCAGCGAGGAATCAAAGAAGCTTTATCATTTAGTGCAAAGGGAGATACTGGAATAAAGGAACTTGCCTTATATATGTGCAGTAACTAATATTTTATTGGGAGTACAGCTCAGAATTATGAGAACATTTCTTGTTTTTATATTATACTTGTGCACACCAGTAATTTAAAAGTCAGTTGTAAAGCCAAAGATCCTTCTTGAGCTGCGCTACAGATATTTCATAAAACTGCCTCTCCTCAACCATTAGTATTGCTTGAAAGAGAAGAAGGAACTGGGAAGTTGTCACAAAAGCTGACTTCAGACTTGGAAGGCACGATCTGAGCCTTGTCCTGCCATCAGAGGGGGGAGACGGAGATGGCTTCCTTCACTGCACAGTGCAGACCTCCAGAGATAGGAAAGACAGTTCAGAGCAAGAGCTCCAAGGATGGGGAGCGCTGTCTCTCTCTCGACTGCAGAATCCTGTTCCCTGTGTTAGAGAAATAGTCCATCCCAGAGGGCATGTAAAGCCACTACCCCATTTAATTGTAACTTAATACAAACCTTAAAGTACTTTAAAAAACTGATGTTGTTATGGCGTAACAAGACATAATTGTTACAGACAGAACTATACACTCTTAGATCTTGGGATAGATTAGTTTATCAATTAATAGGCAGCCACTGTGAAGAATCTGGGGCAAATGCTGTGCAAAAGAGTGCTCACACCACTGGTGGTTCTGCTGCTTCAGTGTAGGGTCAAGAAGCTCTGCAAGGGAAGAAATGCAATAATCAAGTCTAAGGGCTACAAGGATATGACTTTTTCTCGGGCTTTTCTGAGACTGAGCTGCAGTTTATCTAGTCTTTAGCACACTGAGGTGTTCTATTAAAAAACAAAAACTGTTAGTGATTTTCAAAGTAAGTAGTTTTTTCATCAGCAAGAATTTTGTCTTTTCCAAGTTGAGAATTACACCTTCCCTTGAGAATCCTTAGAAACCATCGTGAAGTAATGTAATACCTGCTGCATCCCCCAGAGTCTACTCTTGCTCTGTTCTGCTGTGCTGAGTAGGCTAAGCCACTGCAGTAAGCAAGGGAGGGAGAGTATTAAAAGGCCAAAAGGCATCAAGGTGCTTGTCGGCTCTAATGAAAAACCAGTCAAAAGAACTAGCAATAATGATATGGACGCGCTGTAATACTGGCCTTTGCCAAGGTCTCACTTGAAGCATGTACTTATGGAGAGAATTAAATGTTAGCGGGCAGCCCAGAATTATTTGTCTTCTATATAGAGAAAAGAACCTTCCATGTAGTAGTAAATGGAGAAGTTATGTGTCAGTTAAATTGTTTCATAATGTACAGTGTTGGACTATCTAGCACTGGAGTCCAAAACTTGGTAGTGATGTTCTGGATAGAGCTAGAGAAGTTTTCAGGAAGAAATCATATGATGTAATTGTAGTTTGACCCAGGGGATCTCTTTTGGTTCTGTTTCCTAGTTTCTGATTCAGAATGATTAAAATGTGACCTTATTTTACTGTAATTGTGCTCCATCCAGGTTAATGCAAGCAAATGCAAACTCCATGGTCTAGGAAAGAGAAATACAGATGCATTTGCAGAAAATGAAAAATTAGTGATCCTGAAAAAGGCTTGTGCGTCACAGAGAAGAGACACTGTGTGTGACTAATGCTGTGGAGAGGAAAAAAGGCTGATTTGATTTTTAGACCTATAAATGAGTGAGTAAGAGTAGTGGAAGGAGTATATTTTTGTGTACTGATTCAATGAGGTCAGGATAAGAACAAATCTGGGTATTTGTGTCCACATTTTTACAGAAGACTAATTATCATGGGTGGGGAGAGAGCCACAAAAATGGTGTGAAATCTTAGGAAGAAATGTTCTCATCAGTCACTTTATCTTGTCATGGGAAACTTCTTCAGTTTGTGGAAGTCCCTTAGGAGAAGGGAATTTAGCAAAAAGAGGCAAAAAAGAAGAACTCAAAGTAAAACCTAAATTTGGGAATACGTTTTTTTAATAGTTATTAACTTTTGGAAATGTGTTCTCCATCTTGTTTTAGGCCTGGTTTAGGAAGGGAGTTTGGTCCAAATTTATGTTAATGATTTAAATATTGAGTGGTTAATTGAAACTACTTGGCGTGGTTCTTCTAAGTCATCAAACAAAATTCATCACGCCCAGCGTCACTGCTCCTCTGCACAGATGGAAAAGCCCAACGACCTGCCCAAGAACGTAGCTGTTTACAGGCTGTTGATTCCGGCTGGCTGTGAAACTATGTTAATGACAGTAATTCTTAGATCTGTTGTTGAGCTTGCTTATAAAGCTTATGAGGGGTATCAGAGGAATTACTGCCCTTTCCTCCAACTAACAAGCAGAGACAATTTAGACCTTAATTCTTGTTCACATATTGCTACAGTGGACTGAGGAAGAAGGCTTTTGTGCATATGCCAACACTGCCCAACCTCGACTTTCATAAAACTGGAGATGGGGTATGATACATACTTGCTTATTTATATATATTTCTGCAAATTAACATTTATTATGTTGTTTTTCTATCTGAAGTTTTCAAAACAAAGTGAAGAGCTATGTAGTTTTTAAGATTTTTATTTACAATACTTATATTCTGAATCATTCTTTGATATTTTTCTGTAAAGTTCAGAACAAATTGCAGTGCTATTAAAAAATCTAATTTAGGAGGTGAAGCAGACTTTCACAGTGTTGCTACCCACGAGCTGCATCGTTTTAACTCTGATTCTGTTTTGTGTTTACTGTATATGTTTTTATAAAAAAGTCAATGCTAGGGAAGAGGAACCCCAGTGAAAGAAGCAGTTCCTGGGTAACAGTGGATGCTGAGTTGGCAAGACTCCAGATGCAGGGAGCATCAATTGTTGGTGTTCCCGATATTAGGATTCTCTCTGCAATTTTCTTTGAGAAATGTCAGCTCCATATAATGCCTTTGGAAACAACCAGTAGATTCGTGATAAGACATTTCATTTTGAATGATATTGATGTTGTGATCTCATTCTCCCAATTTCAGGAAAAACTGTGAACAGACTTCACTTTTTGTGCGTTTCTGATCATCATTTGCTCTCCTTTTTTTTTTTTTATGCCTTAATAACCCTTAGTAATTAAAGTAACCTTTCCTCCTTTGTTTATTTTAGTTGGATGGGGCAGAGCCATCTGGGCAGCTGCAGAGTGCTGATGAGGAAGTCATCTCTGCGGCCTGCCGGCTTGTTTGTGAATGGGCCCAGAAAGTGCTGAGCCAGCCTTTTGATACAGTCTTGGAATTGGCTCGTTTCCTTGTAAAAAGTCACTATATCGGTACCAAGTCGATGGCAGCTTTAACAGTAATGGCAGGGGCACCAGCAGGTAAGGAGATAACTGAATGGATGAAATAGGGGATCTTTTTTTAAAGAGAGTAACATCTTGGTTTGAGGAAGCACTTCTCTTCAGGGCAAACTTCAAAGACTGACTCTGGGTGTTGAGCACACATTTACATGATTTTTAGTCCACATTGCTGCAAATTACTTTTCTTGCTGGTAGTCTGGGTAAAGAGATCTGAAAATAAACAGTGGCCTCAGGTTTAGTTTGTGATTCTACGATTCCTCCGATGAGGACACTGGTCTTTTAAAGCACTCCAGGGCATGTGAGTAATTGTGCTGAATTTATGTACTTTGCTAGATGAGGAGTTTGGTGCCGATACAGCACTGGTTTGTAGACAAACTGCTGGTGTAGCTGTGTTTCCAGCTGATAACTTGTCCTAATTTGGAAGCAATTGTCTGCTTTAATTTTACTCTCAAGAGCAGATTTTCTTACAGGCATTTCTGATATGTCAGATGTAAATTTTCCTGAGATGTTTGATCAGTGTCAGGTAGTACAAGCACATCAGCTGCTGCTGTTACTGATCACGTTAGAAATAAGGGCTTGAGGGGCATTGAGAGGGACAGGAGAGCCTTCTCCGGGGGCAGTTGTGTGACTGAGATTCCAGCACTTGATTTCAAATCTTCGTTAAGGATTGAGGTTAAAGAGAAGAGTTACTTTGTATTTTGCTGTCAGATGAATTCCTGTTCTATTCAGTCTCTGGGAAAGCTTATGTTTGTCATGGTTGTTTGTACATCTACTTTTGTGTTCTTTGTTTCCCTCTTCATGCTCAAAATCAGTCACTTAATCATTTAAAGTGTTTTTTTGTGGCAGTGGATGAAGTAAATTACAAGAATGAAGGATGAGGAGGGAAGTGCAAGTGCACAACATGCCCCCCAGACTTCCCTCTGGGAAATTCTCTCCAGACCTGTCAGGCAAAATGTGTTTGGATCAAGGCAAATCTCTTGACTTGAGACAGGCGATTTCAAATGGAAACTGGTGGTCAGGGCTGTAGGTTGGGGTGATCCCCTTCTGGGTTGTGTTCTTTCTCCTTCCAACTCTCTTTCCTTTATTGCAACTTGGAACTGACGGGTGGCAGTGGCAGGTTTTGCTGCCCGTATGCTCCTTTTTTACCTGTCATTGCTTGGCTTCGTTGGTTCTGCTTGCTGCGCTGCTAGAAGGAGCGCTAGGTGTATGTACAGCTCTTCAACCCCTGTAGCTTCTCACCCTTACTTCCTTCAAGAGAAGATGGTTTCCTTCAAGGAAAAGGGCAGTTATTTCCAGTGCATGCCTCTCTGGCTTGAATACTCATTTCAGGAGACGTTCTTTCTAGAATGGCAAATAAAATATTCCCATTCCTCTTTATCACAAGGAACTACAGTGTCTCTGCATTAACTGACGAAAGAGCAAACTTTTACCCTCAAAGAAAAATTTGTTGAGTTTTTTTCTGATAAATGTTACTTGCCTTCAGTATTCAGCCCACATAGATGACTTGTTTTCCAGTAATTGCAATCCATTTGGACATTTTGCTGCTCTGTGAAGAAAGAATTATGAAAGTGGAGGCAATGATGTGTTGTTCAAGCTCTCATGGTGCATGCAGACTGCTGCTGAGGGGGTGGGCTCACAGACCATGGTTCCCAAGTGTGTACTGGGTATCTAAAACCAAATACTTGCCCTAAAGTCTTGTTGATTAATTCATAATTCAGAGTTATTTTAAAAACTGGGAAACCTGCGAAGTGGAAATGAAACAGCATTAAAACATTTTTAGAGGGGCAGTTCAACAGGGTTAGTTGGTCACTGAGAGAGCATGCTAATCCTCTTGACTGTTAATAAACAAAAGACCATAAATGTGATGTGATTTTGTAAGGAGAATGGGTACCAGCTGTGCAGATGAGACTAACTCCCTGTTGTTCTCCCTGGAAGCACCACTCACTTGTGATCAGCAAAGGCATTGTCTGCAGAAAAAACATTCTCCCATTCCAATTTCCATAGTTTTTTCATGTTTTCCTCCTTCCCCCTCCCCCGGACACTTCTGTTCTTGTGAAGAGCCATTATCTCTGATCGGACACAGGTTGTGATCCATTCTGATATTATATGTGTTGTGTTTAATGCCTTGGCCATTAGAAAATATCATCTGCTCAGAGCTGTTTCTCTGTGACACAGGCCCACAGCTTTCTGGGAAGATTTTTCATTTTTAAAGCCGCCTTAGACATTGATAACAAAACCACGGTAGATGATTAATTTTAAAGGTTCATCTAAAACATATCCGCTGCCCTCTACTGTCAGTTAAATGAAATGCATTGATTTTTAGATTTTGCTGACACAAAAGTTGCAATTTGGAATTCCTAGAAACAAGATGCCAGTAGATAGTATTTTAGCAGCTAATGCCCAGCTTGTCTAACAGATAGAGGTTTTGCCACAAATGTAGAAATAAACTGAAACACTGAATAGATTTGAGCGCAAAGTGGATGGGAGCACCTCACGGAGAAGGTATTCCCAGAGTGGCTGTGGAGATGCCTGCCGCGTATTCTGTGTGGTTAGATACAGAAGTGGCACTACAGCAGACAGGGTATGTGTGGTTATAATTCATTCTTCTCCTTTTGCATTCAGGAATAAAAGGGGTCCCCCAGCCCTCAGCTTTTATACCTACTGCTGAAAGTAATTCCTTTCAACCGCAAGTGAAAACTCTGCCATCTCCTGTTGATGCTAAGCAGCAGCTGCAGCGTAAGATCCAGAAGAAGCAGCAAGAACAGAAACTGCAGTCTCCTTTGCCAGGAGAGTCTCCAGCAAAGAAAACTGAAGGCACTGCCACCAACGGTGTGACCAGCATATCTAGTGGAAGTCCTGCAATTCTGTCTCCTCCACCTATTGGTATTGTTGTGGCAGCTGTCCCCAGCCCAATACCGGTAATGTTCTCCAGCAATTCTCTAGACAAACCACTTTATGAAAGGGTTGTAAATTGCCAGTAACTAAGCAGTGGTGTTAGTGTGATAGAAAAATGGTTTCTGTTCACAAGCTTGGGTCGCTTGATGCTTTTCTGTCCCAATGACTGTGTTATACCACGAATTACGGGATCGATACAGAGGCAGTAGAATTCTGATCATGTAGCACAGGCCAAGTTTGTCTTTGAAGTCCTTGACAGTGGGATTTCAGCTAGCAATAATTAATGTTATATATGGGGAAAAATTGCCCTTGAGATGAGGTTTAACCAGACGAGAGAGCTGACGCAAATTGTGCGGGTCGCTGAGCCCCTAGTATGGAATCTTCATTACCTTTCATTGGCCTGGTGTATTTAGTGACAGCAACAATTTTATTTTTGCATGAATGTCTTTAGTATGGAACATCTTTGTCTTTCAGCCATACAAAACTGGGGGCGCGGGGGGGGGAGGTTATTTGTTTTTAAGATGTTAGCTGTGTTGTCAATTTCAATAGGTAAGCCAAGTTTTCTGCATGATAGTGGGTTTGTATTTAACTCGCTTCTGAAACCTTAACAATGAGCAGTGTTTTGAACACATCCTCTCCTCTTTAACCTTTGTATGTCTGTTGTTTTGTTCCATGTGGTGAAAGATTCTATGAGAATGACACTTTCATTAGCGGAAGAACAGACTCGTGTGTCGACCAGTGCCTCATGCCTTAAAAATTGAGGCCACGTATCTGTCTACCAGTCCTTAGGCAGACAAATAGAAATTGCCTTGTATATAGTTGAAGAGTTTGTTTTGTTTTAAACTGACATTCACTAGCTTTGGTGTATTGAGTTGTGTTGTCCTTCACCTTTGAAATGTTTGGGGATGAGGTGGTTTTTGGGCTTTGGGGACTTTCTTGCCTTCATTGCCACACCTTTTCTTTTTCTCTTTCTACAGGTGCCAAGGACCAGGCAGTTGGTGACATCTCCAAGTCCTATGGGATCGTCTGATAGCAAGGTCCTGCCGCTTAACGTTCAGGTGGTCACTCAGCACATGCAATCAGTCAAGCAGTCACCAAAGACTCCCCAGAACGTTCCCGCCAGTCCAGTTGGTGACCGCTCTGCCCGGCATCGCTACCCACAGATCTTACCGAAGCCAGCAAATACCAGTGCTCTCACCATCCGCTCTCCCACGACGGTGCTCTTTACCAGTAGCCCAATCAAGACTGTTGTGCCAGCTCCACATGTGAATTCCTTAAACGTGGTAAAAATGACAGCAATATCTCTCGCCCCAAGCAGCAGTAATGTGCCCGTCAAACAGACGTCTTCAGTTAGCAGTAGTGCAGGAGCAGTGGAAGAAGGGAGGACTGGGCCACAGATCAAAAATGGATCTGTTGTTTCACTTCAGTCTCCAGGATCCAAGCCTAGCACTGTTGTAGCTGCGCCTGCAGTCAAGATCAAAATGGAACCAGAAGCATTGCTGGATGAGAACTTAGTACAGGGCCAAGAGAGCTCTGATGCGCCTAAATCCATAAAGGCAACCCCTGACCTGCCTCCTGCTCAACTGATTAATTTTGAGGTTGCAACCTTGAAGGTTTCAGCTGATGATGTCATGGAGGCAAAACCAGTTAAGGGCTGTGATCAGGGAGCTGAAGAAGCAGGGACCAAATACAAAATACAATCTAATGAGATCACACCAGTTTCTTCAGCAGGCAATAATCAAAGCACTCTAAAGCTCTCAGTTGCCAGTCAAAACTTGTCCAGCACCAGCATCGGTTCACCTCCTACCGGTGAGTCTACAATTAAAGACAAAACATGCACTAAAAGTCCAAGAAAGCGACAACCTTCTACGCTTCAGGATTCCCAGGTACCACCTGTAAAGAAACCACTGGTGGAGCAGCTTTCAGCTGGTAGTGCTGTGGAGGGTCAAAAAGCAAACAGTGTTAAGAAGTCTCCGAAGGTTGCATCGTTAGCTAACAGTGACAATACAGCAACACTTACTCAAGTTCCCAGCAAGGTACCTGTGAAGGTACCCGTACCTTCTCCAGCTGCAGCAAACTTAGCAACAGACCTTTCTTTGAGCACCAACTTAAATACCAGTGATTCTACTTTAGGACAGCAGCTTGCATCAGCATCATCTCCAGATATAAAAGTAAAATTGGAAGGAAACATGTTTATCATAGAAAGTGATTCAAAATCTGATGGCAGCTTTAACCCAAATATGTGGCACCATATCACCAAAACCTCTGACTTTGCAGTTGTGAATTGTGAACAGCAGCAAGATATCAGTGTTATGACTATTGCAGGGCACTCTGGCTCGAGTGACTTACAGGAATCGGCGTGGGAGCCAGTGCACTGTGAAGGTATACAGCAGGATGCATACAACCAGCAGTTACAGAGCCAGATCCAGGACTCCTCCTTGGGTCAAATACAACCACAGTCTTCAAATCAGTTACCTCTGCAGTCTGAGCTGAAAGAGTTTGAACATGCAGTCCCTCAGTCAAACGAAAACTTCTTTTCGTTTGATGATGACCTTACCCAGGACAGCATTGTGGAGGAGCTGGTGCTCATGGAAGAGCAAATGTCCATGAATAATTCTCATCCTTATGGTGGTTGTCTAGGAATGGCACCTCAGAGTCAGACCGCAGCTCAAGGAGCACCTGTGTCATCTCATCCAAGCAGCGCGCACTTTTACCATTCGATCCACAACAACAGCACTCCAATTCACACTCCCACCCCTACCCCTACCCCGACTCCTACCCCCACCCCGACTCCAACACCCACCTCTGAAATGATTGCTGGATCTCAGAACATGTCCCGAGAGAGCCCTTGTTCGAGGCTGGCTCAGACGACTCCCGTAGACAGTGCTCTAGGAAGCAGCCGGCATACTCCCATCGGCACACCACATTCGAACTGCAGCAGCAGTGTCCCTCCAAGTCCTGTGGAATGCCGAAACCCATTTGCATTTACTCCCATCAGCTCCAGTATGGCTTACCATGATGCCAGCATTGTATCAAGTAGCCCCGTGAAGCCAATGCAGCGGCCTATGGCTACCCATCCTGACAAAACCAAGCTTGAGTGGATGAATAATGGCTACAGTGGTGTTAGCAATTCATCGGTTGCAAACCATGGCATCCTTACAAGCTATCAGGAGCTGGTGGAAGACCGCTTCAGGAAACCTCACGCTTTTGCCGTTCCTGGCCAGTCATACCAATCTCAGCCGCGCCAGCATGATACTCACTTTGGTCGGGTGACTCCTGTTTCACCTGTGCAGCACCAGGCAGCCCCTGTCAGTAGCACCACCAAGCAAGAGGGCTTTGCTGTTCCTGCTCCTTTGGACAACAAAGGAACCAGTTCCTCTCTCAACAACAGTCTGAGATGCCGGAGTGTGAGCCCTGCTGTCCATCGCCAGCGTAATCTCAGTGGAAGCACTGTTTACCCTGTTTCAAATATACCACGCTCTAACCTGACACCTTTTGGAAGTCCAGTGACTCCTGAAGTTCACAGTGTATTTGCTAATATCCATGCAGACACCAGTGCCAATAACATAGCTCAAAGAAGCCAGTCAGTCCCGTTGACTGTGATGATGCAGACAGCTTTCCCGTCTCTTCAGAAACAAACAAACACTAAAAAAATAACCAATGTGTTGTTAAACAAACTTGATTCTGATAGCGATGATGCAGTGAGAGGTTTGGGAATGAACAACATGCCCTCAAATTACACAGCCAGGATGAATCTCACTCAGATTTTAGAGACATCCGCTGCTTTTCCTAGTGCCAACCCGCAAAATATGATCAATTCCAGCACTTCAGTTTATGAATTCCAAACACCAAATTACCTCACAAAAAACAGCAGCACCGATCAGATCAGTTTTTCTTCTGGAGATAACCAAGCACAATCAGACATCGGAGAGCAGCAATTAGATTTTAGCAGCACTGTAAAAGACCTTTTAGGGGAGGACAGTCTGCCAACAAACCAGCAGCTGGTGAATCAGGTGGCATCAGATCTCAATAACGTTGCATCTGTCTTTTCCAGCGACATCAGGTTGTCTTCCGAGCTCTCAGGCAGCATTAACGATCTGAACACTTTAGACACAAATCTACTGTTTGATCCAGGTCGTCAGCAGGGACAAGACGATGATGCTACACTGGAGGAATTAAAAAATGACCCCTTGTTTCAACAAATCTGCAATGAATCCATTAACTCAATGACTACGTCAGGTTTTGAGTGGATGGAGAGTAAGGATCATCCTGCTGTTGAAATGTTGGGTTAATCTTGTTTTATAATATGTATGTAGCACACTGTATCTAAAAGACAGACGTATTGTATTTGTCTTAATGGAAGTGCCTCCCGCAGCAGAAACACTTGCTATGTATTGTGGCATTTTTAAAAAAGTTTGCTGTACCGTTGCTCATTCTTCAGCAGGGAAAAGGCAGTCTTACAATTTTAAACAAATCTCTGAAGGGGATGGGCTATCAAAGAGCCAGTATTAAAATTCGGATTTTATAGTGTTTCCCATTCAATATTTCTTATTGTAGCAGATAAAGAAGTGGTTAATAGCCAGCCAGCAGTGACAGCTATGGTTGAGGCTTTGGGAGGGTTTTAAAGTCGAGCTCGTTAGTAGGCTTTTCTTACTTTGTATTGCTTGTTACTTCTTAGTAGATGATCCTTACTGACCTTTGTCGTTCAGGTCTGAAACGCAGGGTGCCTGCAGATAGGTAGGTGGTGGGGAGTGGGTGCAAGTGAACCAGGTGACGTGCAGGTACCTGATCATTGTGTAGCTGTCTTGAGCACTGCTCGGTGGTGAAATGTGGGAAATCTCTGTAGCACTGGTGCCATTGCCAACTCAAGTAAAACACAGAGATAGGAAGAACTAACAGGACTGATCAAGGAAAAAGAAAGATGAACTAAATCTTTTATTTAAGAGAAATAAATCTATGTAGTTATCCATTAATATTCATGACATACTTGATATTTTAGTTCTCAGTTCGATGTTTTTATATTAGGTAAAATTCACATAAAAAGATTTTGAGCACTGAGATTTAATCTAGGCATAACACCCTATTTTAAAGTGATAGGTATTGTTTAATTATTTATCAACGCTAGAGAAGGAATGTGGTGTTTTCCCTCTTTTTTTAAATAAAAGAGCTGCTGGAGCTCATTAAAATACTGTTTTTAAAGATTCGGTTTTTAAGTTTGCTCCTTCCTAACCCAGTGGAGAGTGTAGGAAGATGTTCTTTTCTCTGTATTTCAGTAGGTTGAGCCTTTCTGTCTTTTCTTGCTCGCTCTCTTTCTCTCAAACAAAAGATGATTAAAATATTAGAAAATGTGGTTGATCTAAAAGTATTTCATACAGAGCCATAATACTGCCAGGCACTTTACAGATACCCAGTAAGACATGTGATCTTTCTTTCGGTAAAACTTCTTTTAAAAGAAGTACTTACTGTTTTAGAAGCCTGAATTCCATTTTCGTAAGTAATTTGACAGGACTGGTGAGTCTTTTTTTTTTTTTTTTTAGAAGTCCTTAGCTGCCCTTCTGGAAAATGAGATTTAGACTTCTGCCTCACTAGTTCACTTGAACCAAAAAAGACCTTTTGTTTTATCAGCATGACATGGATCTCTCTAATCGTCAAAAGAGAGAGGTACTTAACTGGCCATGGCCCTGATGCTAGAAAGAGGACTTGCACAGGCAAGCTTTTACAAAAGAAGTGGTGCACTGAGGATGCTACAATGCCATCCCTTAAGCTGAATATAAAGTTGATTATTTCTCCTGTGAATTGACACTTACAGAGCAGAAAACATTTTCCTCTCTTGCATTATTTCTTTGAATGGGTGGTCATGAATTTATGAAGAGGGAGGCACAATAAGCCCCCATAGATTTACTTAAGGGGAAGATGCTCAGATTTTTCAGGTGATTAGTGGTTTTTTTGTTTAAGTGTCTTGGTGGTCTTCTGTTTCTTCAGTTTTTGCTAATGACTTGAGATCCCAGTACTGGTCAGTTTTTTTGGTGGCGCTGATTCAATTTGTGCTGCTGCATTGGCACTTGAGGTGCTAGTCTACCGTGGCTTCTCTTGCGCTTGCCCCAATTCATCGCCAGTTTGCGGCCTCTTCTGCAGGGACAAACAGTTGTGCCAAGCTATAGCACCTTAAGGGGGCCTGATTTCACTGTGCTGGCCTCAGAAATTTTGCCGCTTTGTCAGGAACAAACTTGGGAGAGTTCAGATCCCTCTTTGAAGCACATGTATGTGCAATGTTGTGGTTTGCTTTGTTTAAGACCAAGTGACCCTTTTAAGTTTTGTTAAAGAGATGGGGAGGAGACTAAAAACTGCATGGTTGCCTTCTGCTTGTTATCTTGCCAGGTGTCTGCCAGTAAGGCTTGAACCATTCTTCTTGTAGACTAAAGTTGCTGAAGGCAGGGCTTGAGTTCTGTACCTGCCCGTGGCCTTTCGCCAGAGATGTGCTGAACATCCTCTTACCTTGTCAACTTCACTGGGTCTGAGAGACACTCAGCACCTCTCTTTTTTTTCCCCAACCCTGGGTGAAGTGCCAGCACTACTGTGAATAGGTGAAACCTACCTTCCGATGGAGAGGCATAGGGGAGGTCGCGAGCGCTGGCGCTGCGGGAAGAAGCCGCAGACGTGCTGCAGCAGCCCGTGCGTTCACGTGATATGCTGGCCTCCCCTCCAGGTCACTGACACCGGGACTGAGGTGGGCTTGGGGGAAATAAGTTTTTGCCTAACTCTACTAGTTTTTTAAGAAAATTTCTCAGAAAAGCAAGAGTAGATTTAAAGCTGATGCGTTCGAAATTATGCAGCCGTCACCAAAGGTTTTTAAAAGTGCGTTTAAAATTATTTTTAAATACAAGCATTACATTGGGCCTAATGTGACTTAATTAGCAGAAATACTCTATAATCAGTGGATTTAAAGCAAATATATGTTTAATTTAAGAAGTGTTAAATTCAATAAGGATTGTTTCAAGTAAAATCCAAGGCACGGGCACAGCTTTGTACATTGGTATGTATTATTTTAGAGGTGTTTGTGTGTTGGTGTTATAATTAATAATGTTAGGTCCCTGTACTTAGTGCTAGTTAGTTCTTTACGATACATTGAGACAGAGCACTACTGCACACCAAAGTATGCAATACCCAAAGGAGAATTCTGTGATTCTAACAAATGGAAGCCTGTCTGTGTCTCATACTCCAAAACTAAGAATTTGAGACAGTTCTGACCCCTTGTTTACATTATTGGCTTCCTACTAACATGAGAAATAAATTATTTTGATAGCAGTTTTTGCTAAGGTATACAAACTAGTGAATTTGTACCCTGTGTACAGTATTGCAGCAAACACTTTAAAGTTAGTCCAGCAAACTTTCTGGGTTCATATATTGCACTAAAATTCTGTTGAACCTGTGGCAGGCACATTCCTTAGGATAAATGCAACAAATACGGCCCACAGATTTAAAAAATAAAAAAGGCAAAACAACAAAAAAAACTTTTTAATGTGTTTCATTATTAAAAGGCAAAATGTCATTAAAAGTGACAGGTGAAATTGTCTTATGTAGCAATGTGCATTGATCTCAATGAGATATTTCTATTTCTTATTCTCTTACATGAGAATATTACAGCAGGAAAAATTAAGTTTAGTTTGCTTCACCATGTTAATACATGATCACAAAACATGCATGAGTGTTAATGACTTAATCTTGTACAGTACTAGATATATTCCTGTAACCACTTTTATTTTTTTTATTCTTTTGCTGTATTGAAACTGGTTCAGTGTTAACCAGGTGAGCATAGTTATTCACAAGTTACTTACTTTTTTATGTTAACTAATTCAGCTTAGTTATTGTTGAATATGTTCCTTTCTTGGATTATTTTTTATTGTTCTGGTGTTGAAAAACATTTTTGCATCATTTTATCATGATAAGAATTCATGAAGTAAATAATTTGCAAATAATTGCAATAAGCACTGACTTCTGAACTGAAAAGAAGGAAAGCGTTTCTTGTGCAGTGCATCTGAGGTTCATATAATAGTCTTGTACTATACTGTGCTTTATTTACTGCACCGTAAGGAAAGAAAATCCCCTGTTCAACGTTTTCATTTAGTGCAGGAAATCCAGTTTCTCCCCTCTTCCCCAGTGTTTTGTTGTCTGTTGTACTGCTGAAACTACAGTAGTTGAATATTGCAGTAGCATTTCAGTTATTTTTTTTATTGAAAGTGCTCAAAATTGTTTTTTAAATGTTTTCAAAAATAATAAAAACATTTTATATTAAAATGACTTCTGGAGTTTTTTCTTTATATGGAAGACGTGTGTTAAGGTTGACCTAAAATACAGAGCTTTCTAGTTTGTGCGAAGACAGATCACAGCTGCCTGGTTGTACCAAGTTGCTGAGCCCAGTCATACACGTAAAGCTGAGCATGAAGGTGAATCTTCCGAGCCTTGGTCAGTCTCTCAGATCCTCTCAAGAGAAGTTGGTGGTAACGGGCTTCTGACCATTCACTTTGTATTTCATTTCTGTTGGTATCCCTTTTAAGTGGAAGGTACTTGTGTGGTGATACTATGATGTTTGGGGGATAAAAACAGCTGCAGCTTACAGCTGAACCTGACAGTTCAAATTTTCCATCAAACATTAAACTAATATTTTGGCCGAGGCTGTACTTCAGAACATTGGTGATGATGGTCGTGCTGTTAGTTGTTGGTCACGTTCAGCTCCTCTGTGCTGCGTTCCTCCCAGTGTGGGTGCTGGTCGAAGTGTTCATTTTGTGCCTGGGTGGTGGCTTTTGCTGTTGTGGCATACAACATCCTATTGCTGCTGTAGCTATCCACGGTGGTGGTGCTTTGCTGGTTTTGCTTTTTGCTACTAGTAAAGCACTCTTACAAGATAGTGTTACAGTGCAGCTTGACTTGCTGCCATAAAGGGGAAAATACACTGTTGTGTATATATGATCTATGGAGTCCTTTGTCTGGGTTGTAGAACTGTGTGTAAACCCAGCAGTGTTCCTAGCACAGTCTACGTGAACATGATGGGAAAGTATTGCCACAGCAGAAACTAGCTATGAGAAAATGAGGATGAGGATAAATAGGTTTTCATGCCAAAAAGATAGCACTGGTTAACAGACTGTCATAGATTACAGAGGTGCTGAGGTGAGCTGGCAGGTGGCAAGAGTTGATGGTGGCACAAAATCACTTAGATTTGTCAACAAAGAAAAAGAATCATCAGGGAGACATAAATGAGCCAACATGAATGGAAGAGAATCAGAAAGACATTAGTTTTAACATGACATTGAAGGGAATGCTGCTTATGTATCTCAATGGATTCTGAATTAACGTGCTCTAAAAGAGTTCTTAATGAACAATTCACAGACATGCTTTCATCACATTCCACAGTCATAAAAAAAAATGCAAATAAAAATTCCCAAGGAATGACATGGAATATAATGTAGGAGATACTAAACGCTATTTTAGAAATTGATAGTTCATCTGAAGTAATAATGGGTTTTAATCAGAACCTCTCAGCTGTCGACTGGAAAGAATTGGCCTTAATGGTTAATAAAAAGGGTCATAAGAGCAAACAAATCTATGACTGTGAATGGAAGTGGCCTAACAGAAAAGACTTAAGAAGGTGGAAATGTCGGAACTAAATGCATGGTCAAAATAACTACCTCAAAGAAGCCATGAGCTATGAAGGTTTCAAAAAGACTAGATGATTATATGTTTAATAAAGACATCCAGAGTAAGTTCTAAACAACTCCTTATAAATTTTTTTACATCTCCAGAAATATAAATCTGCATGCGTGAGTGCAGTGGGATTCTGATAAACAGAATTCCCCCTCTAGGGTCCTAAGGATTGCATGTCAAATTTGCCAGTGATTCGTGTAGTCTATACAGTGTATCTGGCAATTGATACCACCATCTCCAGAGAAAGAAGCCCTGCATTGCTACAAGGTTGCAAAATAAATTGCCCCTGTGACAGCTGCTCTCCGGGACCCAAGACCCAAGAAGCTCTTCTTCAACTCAATGCATCACGGCTGCGGCGAATGGACTAGGTGACCTCTGGAGCTTCCTTCCAATCTCTTTGTCAGTGTGTGCATCAAGGCTGGAGAGTTGAGTCAACCTAACTGGATCTGACTGTGTAACATGGCTGCTCTCACTCAGATACAGTTTAAGCCTAATATTTGATGATCATCAAATTCATTTGACAGCAAACTTTTAATTATCTAGGCCTCCTCTGATGCATAAGTCAGAGATAACCAATGCTTGGATCTTACTGCCCTCCTCCCCCTCTTACAAATGGCACAAGTTAAGCTTGGATAAGGAGAGATACAAGAAAAATGTACAGTGAGGCTTACAGATTGTGGAATAACTCTAGAAAGCAATTCCAAACTTAAGAAATGAGCAGCAACCTGACTGTATGCTTAAGATGTTTCTGAATAATGTTTATAAGGAAGTGCAATAAAACTTGCAGACTTAATGGTTCATGTAAAACTTTTGACCTGCATAGTGTTTCTAATAGTCACCAGTAATCATTCAGACCAGAAGACTGTTACACATCGAGGAGTGAGTGATCCACATAACAGTTAACGTGAATATGCCCAGGCCTGTGCTGTGCTGTGCCCTCCCCATGTTGTGCTGCACTTATCCCCTGGCTGCAGGGTAAACTTGGCCAGGTAACCATAACAGAGGAGCCTGCAGGCAGCTCCCACTCGGTGCCGGCAATTACACCACCTGTGTGTCCTTGCCTTTATCTGAAAGTGCAGCAAGAAGTTCTCATGAGAACATCCTTTCTGCTTGACAGTGAAATTAGGAACAGAGTTGTTTTCTTGTAGGAAAATCCTGCAACAGCTCAAATGACCAAAATGGGGTGACCCTTCCATGGGCAGGATCTGCAATGTGGATTGGAGGCCTGTTCAGTGTGGCATCATAGCTCAGGGATCTGCAAGGGTGGAAGACTATCTACACTGTCCTCTCTTTCTTTGTAGTGCTAGCTCTAGCAAATGGCATTTTAAGCAATACTTCACAGAATTTGAGTGCCTTTTTTACTGCTATCATAACAAACCAGCACCTCCTACTTCATAATTAACATTACCTACTGAAATTGCAAATCTTTTAGTCTCTTTTGCTTTTCCTGCTCAACTTGTTAAAAAAAGAAAAAAGGGTAAAATATAAACTAAGCAAGGCTAGATCAATTAGGTGAAAAGTGAACTAAGGACGTGGAGAAATTTGCTTAGAAAACATGGTGCTAAAAAAGATACCAGTTGCATTCTGCAGATTGCAGCGTTTAAATACCCAAAATAGAAGACCACCTTGATATAATGCAAAATATGTAACCAAGTGATTTTAATTCCTCATTGATCATAACATTTCTGCTATGTGTTTTGAGTATGTAGGAGATACGCTACCAGCAATGTAAATACTCGAGATGTGTTGCCTTGGAACATTTGCATATGTATTCTCCAACAGCTTTGTCACAGCTCCTCCTGAGTCTGCTCTTCCAGGGCCTGCCTACCCATTTTCTATATCTGGTAATGCCTCAACTCTGCAATCGTTAAAAAGGTCCATTTTTGTCCCCGTGGCTCGTCTTTCCTCTGTTGTCAGCTTCCTTTTAATAAACTGGATATGGATAATATATGGATTATGATAAGTTATGTATCATTGGAACTTTGCCTATCCACACTACCTAATTAGATGATGCCCATTAGAATCAAATTTTCAGTGGATCTCAAGCTGCTGTTTCAAATAATGTTCAAATAATGTTAGCAGTCTGCTACTGATCTGGAGCATACTCTGTTGTGTATATGGGGTGGTTTTGACACAAATGTTAAATTCGTACTGGAAAAATTGGCCCAAGGATGGTAGTGAGGCCCAGGAGCTTGTGAGAAGGTTCCATTTTAACCTACCTCTGCATACAAGTAGCCACTTCTGGTAGAAATGTTTTCAGAGTAGTATAGAAATTATACCAAATGATCTAAACTCGTCTTTAAAGCCTTCATGTATCTTAAAGACAGGAAAAAGGAGAAGCATAGGAAGCTGAAAATATATCTCTGTTTGTTCAGGAGTTGATAGCCTTATGTCCAGTTATTAACTTGGTGCTGGTGGATTTTCATGAAGACTCAATTGAACAGGGTGCTACCTGGCTGCTGCTGGGACTGAATCCATCTGTAGCCTCAGGTTTTCTGAGCGCCATGTGGAGGAGGGTGGCTACTAGCAATCAAAAGAAGTGACCATCCCTGCAGCCTTCCTCAGGTAGCTGACCTACCCATCGCTACAAATCTGTGCTTCTCAACGCACTTACATTAGAGAGCTATTGGGCTCCTGCTTCTCAAATATCCTTCTTTGTTTTTTAGTATGGAGGGGAAAACACAGCTGTATAACTGTATCACATTATAAACTAACTGATTAGGACTCGCTCATCTCCCTTCTCTATCAAAAATACTCTTGAGTGTTCAATTCGCCTGCTCTGTATCAGTACTTCAACAGGACTCTTGTTCCAAGGGCTATGATAATCAGTTCCCAGAGAGATCAAGCCCAGTTCCTACTTGCTCTGAGACAAGAAGAGGCATTTTGAAATCTGCTATTTAAGAAGCTGTGTATTAGCAATAGTTGTTTCTCATTGAAACAAAATGCTATTTGACTGTAGTTCAAATTGCTTTGAAAATCAGAACAATCTTTCCCACTATGAATGGTATGTATAGATCAGAGGGGAGGCGAAGTGCCTGTGTCCAAGAGGCCCCACTCAGAGTTTCTTGTGCCAATGGCACAACCAAAATCTACTCTGACAAGGATTACTTGTGGAAAGCAAAACTAATGCTGGGGCCTAAAATGGCTGTTTCTGCAAGAGCAAAATAGGAGACCTCAGCGCTTACTAATAAGGAATTGCCAAAGACCTGTTACGCTGCACATAACTTTATAATTATTTTGCTGCTTTAGGAATTATCTGAAGTTGAATTTTTTATAGGTAATGTTTACAAAAATAGCTATGTAATACAGGAAGGTGTTTGCATTTCCCTTTCTTTGGCAGAGGTAATAGTCTTCTCACTAATATGTATCCTTTTACAGCATGCACAAAGGCCTACATCCTTGTCAGACATCCGGGTTTTTAGGAGTACTTTCTTGTGGAATTATTTTCTGTGCTAGCCAGACCTGAAGATGTGTAGACACTTCTTGGATGGTGTGCTATTACATCTATTTTGGCCTTATAGGTAATTAATTCCCAGTGGCAACACTTTCAAGTTCATTGGAAGCCAATCAGTGGACCAAGGACAACACATTGAAAATCTGTGTACTCAAAAGTAATTGAACACTAAAAAAAACCTCAGAAGTAATTAAAACCAACTTAAAATGGCAATTATTTACTATTCCCATTTTCCTAATGGAATAAGGGAGAAGCAATATGAGAAGGAACATCCTGTGTGAAAATGAGAGAGAAGTAAAGACGGGAGTGCATGAGTGCTGCTCAGTCACACGCCCAGTCAGAACAGTAGCTTCCTCTGGTCTTAGCTATGTTTTAGGCACTGGCAAAGAGCGTATAGCACATACTACTTCGTACACATATGCAGAATTATAACCTCAAGGTATTTAAAGAAGAAAAGCCCAAATACATCATCCCTGGAAGGATCTTTCTTCTGTAACGTTGCAATGGGTTGAGCTGTTAGCAGAAATATCCACAGTGACTGTGTTAACCATGGGAACACTGGTGGTGAATTAAGCTGGGAACAGTGTGACAGCAGTTGACTGGAGCTCAGCACCTCCGGGTTTCAGTTCTGGCAGTTCTTCTCCCCCTCAAGCTGAAAATAGGGAGAGAACGATGACATCTGAGTGGTGATGATTCAGACAAGTGTTTACCACTTCATTCAAATGCATGTGCACAAAATGAGTGTGACTTTCCACCTCCACCGCAGTTGCTCTTCTTACTATGGAGGTTTGCTCATCAAGCCAGAGAGATTTCCAAAAGAAATTGCTTGTAAACTGTTATACTAGTCACAGAAATTAGGAAAAACATTTCTTACATCTTTCCCTTCTCACAGCCTCCCCCTGTGAGTGCTGGAGATCTCAGCAGCTTTCCTGGGAGACAGAGGATCTCTGCAGGGGGAAGGATGGAAGGAGCTGGCCTGAGGCAGGTGTTAGTGCCTTGGGAACACAGCCCCATGCTTTGAGAGCTGTGTTAAATTTTGTCTGCAGGCTGCCCTGAAAAGGAGCTACTTGAGTGGAGAAACTGTGGTTCACATCTGGTCTCTCCCTGGGTGATGGTCATGCTTTGCTGTCATCCTGCAGGGACAAGTAGGGCTGTAGGGTTTGAGACAGCTGGAGGCAGTGGCTTGGCAGAAGGCAACACAGGAAGCAACACGTGTCCAAACAGAAGATATGTTGTTTTTAAGGGAAAGAAGAAAAGTTGAGGAAAACAGAACCAATGGCTTTGGAGAACTGAGAATAAAAAGGAGCAGTAAGGGGCTGGGGAAAACCTGAGCGTGAGTTAACGGCAGTCTAGTTGCAATGCAATGCAGAGACAACAGTTAGTCTGGGGTGACTTTTACCAAACTGAAATTCTTGCTTACAAAATTTAAGCTTTCATCTTTGTATCAATTTTGTGTCTTGTTATTATGGTGTTTGAAATTTGAAAAAGTACTTAAAGGGGGCCTACAGGAAAGATGGGGAGGGATTCTATCAGGAAGTGTAGTGATAGGACGAGGGGTAATGGTTTTGAACTGAAATAAGGTAGACTTAGGTTAGATATTAGGGAGAAATTCTTCACTGTGAGGATGGTGAGACACTGGCACAGGTTACCCAGAGAAGCTGTGGATGTCCCATCCCCGGGGGTCTTCAAGCCCAGGCTGGATGGGGCTTTGAGCACTCTGGTCTAGTGGGAGGTGTCCCTGCCCATGGCAGGGGGGTTGGAACTAAATGATGCCTTCCAACCCAAACCATTCTGTGATTCTATGAAATCTAGTATTAAGCGCCAGGATCCAGCACGCATTGGCACATAACTGTAGAGCCACGAAGAGTGTTGAGCCTTGGGCTCTTAACTGATCTCTGGCATTAGTCTCATTAGTGAGTCATTGCCATGGCAGTAGAGAAATTGAGATTACTAGGCTATCAATAGGTATTTACTTCTCTTAGTCATAGCAATGACTCACTAGCAATATAATTTTTTTCTATTAATTCCCTCTTGTATGTAGTTTTCCACGTACCTGCCACTGTGACATTGTGAGTGGCTCATCATAACATTTTCTGTTGTATGACTCAGTAGAACAAAAGACAATAGGACAAAAACATGTGTGTGTCATTTGCATCCAGATTTTTTGTTTAAATGCGGTTATAATGACTTCTGATTCCTTTGGTTTAAAGGAAGACCAGTGAAGATAATTTATCCAATTTGATTTAAAATCCTGTGTAGCAAAAGTGTATCCTATATTTAATAAGATAAAACATACTTTGATGTCATTTGATGTCCTAGCTTTTGTAACTTAATCATAACTATAGTCAATACATATTCTTAAGCAAAAGATTATTTTATTATGATAACCCTTTGAAATTCTGAAATGAATCTCCTTTTCCCACATTTTTTCCTCCTTTAAGAACAAAGAGTGCTTTGTTTTTTTCAAAGAAGTTCTGTATTAGAGTGTATGAATTCTTTTCAGCTTGTAAAAACATTTACAATAAAGAAAGACACAAACCAACTATTGTAAATGTATATAAAATTCAGGCCACAAATTGGTCTATTGGGCTGAATGCCATCATCTAAGAGGGAAAATATTTTTAGAGTTTGTAATTTTTCGATCTTTCATGGCACTGAAGGTTAATTCAAATGGCAAGACAAGTCAAACTTCTTTGTTACCAGATGAGAACTCACTATTGGGATGGAGTAATGACATAAAATATTAATATGTTTTTAATGGTCTTGATATACAGTTAAAGTGTTCTATTGCACTCAGATGATCCAAATGCAGGTTATTCTCTGCAACTGAAAATCAATTATTTGCAGAAAGAGGAAGGGCTCTCAGAAGATCTCTCTTCCACTATTAGTCTGTAATTGCGTAAGACCATAAAATATTAAATGCTGGAGATACATATCTTACATGAGAACTGAATGTTTGTTAACAGATTGTGGTTTATTTTCCTTCATTTTTAAGTAAAAGAATACTTTAATTTAAAATTCTTCTATTTTGAGTGAATTGCTAGATGTCTTGCTGGAATATTGAAGATAACTATTGATCCCAATGAAAATGCACACAGACCTTATCTTAACATATGGATGCCACTGGGTAACAAGCCTTTTTGATAGCAGGTCATCTACTTACAGATTTGGGATTTGACTGTGCGGAGTTAAACTCCTGTTTTGGACAATCAGTGGTCTTTCCACACAAAAAAAAATGAGTCAGTGAGATCTTATTTGGGGCTGCATTACACTCTGCTACTTAAAAAACGTAATATAACAAATTGAGTATGCTAATTCCCTGTTGTAAATTTCAAAAGGGGCATTATTTCAAATTTCAAGGTTATTGAAATGACACATTATTCAGAATTTAATGTTTGAGTTTTGATGTGTTACAAAAAAGCCCAATAACTAATGTGCTAATAAAATACTCAAAACCAAAACCTTTGTTAAACAGGACTTCAGTATACTGGAGAGTGCTTCTTGTCATAGCCTTCTAGTGTACAGAAAAACTGAGACTGAGACTGTGGAAAAACAGACAAGCAGAATTCAGGCAAGTGACAGTAATGTTGCAGTAGGAGATACATAGGGAGAAATAGACCAGTATCCTTTATTAGACTAACCAATACAATTTTGGAAAAAAAAAAACAACAAACAACCCACAAGCTTTTGGGGGTCTGGTGCTTTCTGTCTGACATGGTTTGTACGCTCTAGCAGAGTGTAAGAGGCAGCACTGCAAAACCAGGTATTCGTGCTCGACAGCCACAAACCCACATGCTATTTCTAGCAATCTGTAAGAACAGTTTACTAATCAACGTTAGGCTTGATCCCAGAAACAAGTGCTTCACAAAGTAACTGGACATAGAAGTCAAGCCTGCTGACTTAGGCAGGTTTTCTTTGCTTGGCTGCCACCCAGGAACTTCCCACTTAAATTTGGGCAAGCCTCTAAACTCGTGCTGGGAGAGCGCTGTAGGCAAGGCTGAGTGAACTGGAGAGAAATGTTGGGTGTCCAGAGGCTTGATCCAGAAACAGAAGGGGGCTGTTTCTTTTAAATTACCCAAAAGCGTATCTGGATCTTTGTTCACAAACTTCATCAGTTGGTCTAATAAAAGACATTGTTTCCCCATGTAAATCTATCCATTTGTATTCATAGACAATCATGACTATGAAGGCACTTGCCCAGATGCCCCTTTGTTTCTCAGACACTCACCTGGTATTTCACAGGTAATACCCTACATTGATTTTGGAACACGCACAAACTGATGTTGCTGTTGAGATTGCCTTCCCTCAGAGCCTCCTGCTAGCCCTCAGAGGAGAGCGCAAGTGTGTGTGATAACGGGCACAGGCTTGCCTAAGCCCTGCCGTGGAGGTGTTAGTTACCTGGGTGTTTCATGATCTGCCTGGGGAACAGTCCAAAGAGTTGAGCCTGGGTCTGTGTTTGTTTCAGAAAGGGTAGAGTTTCTCACGGGATGATGAGAGAAGAAGTAGGTCACCTAGGTTGTGAGGGGCCAGGTTGGATGAGCTGAAAGGTGATGAAAGATGCTGGTTCCCTGCCAGTACAGGTGCTGCTACATTTGTTCATTGTTAGTGACACATGTGATTTTCCACGTGTTCATCCTAAGACAAAGGTACTTTCTCGGTACTCCACAGGCTGTGTAGTGCGTGGAGGAGTTTGGCACAGGCTTGTAGAAAGGCTTATGGCTACAAAGCCCAGACTAAACCACTCTATAGTTTTTTCAGCGCAGCTCTTCCTGTTGTCCTCTGCTGGCTGGGAGGCCGGTGGGCAGGGAGAGAGTCCTGAGTGATTCACGGGCAGCTCTTGAAGGCAGCGTGAATTCAAGCCATTTACAAAACCATCCGGGAAGCAGGTCCTTCCAACAGGGGTGTGGGTGACAGCTGGGAAGCACCACTGAACGCCGATTTGGGAATGACCTCAAGCATTCAGCCGAAATGTCATCACGCTCCCTTACTAACATGTTGCTATACTGCTTGTAAATTTGAACAGGGCGGGGGGGGGGCAGATTTTTCTTTTGAGAAAATGGAAAGTCTTTACAACATTGTTGCTTTGCTTTCAGACAAGGCTTTACAGTTTATCTTCTCTCCTGTGGCATTCTCCCTGCTTGGGTGTTATGTCAGGTCAGCTCCTTACACAGCAGGGACTTCCTTCCTCCTCCCGGTACCCTGGAAGGCGGCACTACTTCGTCCCGGCAGGCAAGGTCCTTTCTGCACACTGACGGTGATAATTTTTTCCTCTCAGTTTTCCCCGAATTTTTGCAATTCCAGAAGGTTCCCTTGGGTTTAGGCCAGAGCTCCCACAGCTCGCGCCTGGCCCTCAGAGACGTGGAAAAGCCTCCGATGATGTAAACCACCAGGAAAATTTTTAGAAAAACGTTTTTATTCACCCCACGACCTAGCTGAGGGGTGCCCCTCGAGCCGGGCAGAGGGGAGGCGCGGTGCTGCCCGTGTGCCCTCCCCGCGGCGGGCGGCAGGCCGGCCGCCAGCGCGGGTCGCCCTGAGGGGCGGGCGACGGAGCTGAAAGAGGCAGACCCACCCCCTCCACCGCCCCGGGCTGCCCGCGCGGCGCGTGTCTCCGGGCGGGGCGCGGAGCGAGAGCCAATCGGAAGGCGTCGTCACCTTCCGGGTGGGAGGTGGCTCGGGCTTCTGCGCCAATCAGACGAGGCGGAGGGGGGTTGGCGAGAGGAGGGGGGCGCGCGCCCGCGGGGCTGTGGGCGTGACTGTGGGCGGGGCAGCGGGCGGGGCAGCGGTGGGGCGCGCGGCGGGGCGGTGGCGGCGGGTAAACACGGCGGTGGGGCTGCGGGGAGCGCGCGCCGCTCGGCCATGGCGGCTTCTCCTGCTGAGGTGTTCGGGCTGCCGGGCGAGGAGGTGAGGCCTGTGACCGCTTCCCCCCGCGTTTCTCGCTTCCTTTCTCAGCCGAGGGCGGGCGGCGGCTTCTTGGTGGGGCCGGCTCGGGCGGGTCTCCCCTCAGGGCGGGGGGTTTCCTGCGGGCCCGACATGGTGTGGCGTGGCGGCGAGGTGGGGGAGCGGGGCTGAGGTGAGGTGAGGTGAGGCGAGGCGGGGGGCCCGGCGGGCTCGGCGGGCTCTTGCCCGCTCTCCTCCGCACTGGCTGCCGGGTCGCCCCGCCAGCCCCCGCCGGTAAACCGGCGGCTGCTGTGTCTCCTAGCACCGGCATTCCTGTCTGTAGGCTGGTTTTTGAAAGCTGTGTGAGCCTCCCCCTGCAGACGGAGGAATTCGGGTGCGTTGGGCAACTTCCTCGTGAGGGAGCTGGGTGGGCGAAGCGGGGCTGCTTCTCCCCCCGCTCCCGCCCCCGGTGCTGAAGAATAAAGTCTTTGTTTCGGGCTTTGTCACAGAGGGTGTTCGAACCACCGGAGCGGTGCGTGGATTGAAATTGTGCCAAAGGTAGTTTGGGGCCTGAGTGGCGGTGCTCTTCTCTGCGTTGCCGTTAGCGAGAGCGTGGAATCTTGTGTGCATGTCAGGGTTTTTTGCGGTAAACTCGTGGGTAACAGAAAGTGGCTTTTGTCGTGAGGTTGTAGTTGCTGTGCGCGGGGATCTTTGGTGGCTGATCCTGATGTACCTGTCCCTGCACTTCAGTGGCAGACAGGTGGGGAGGGCTTTTGCGTCGTAACTGTGGCAGAATGATGGAATAGTTAACTTTGTCAAGAAGAAAGAAGGTGGCCTTTTTTTCTTGACTGCAGGTACAGGAAGACTAAAAGCTGTATCCATCTGAAAGCTGCTTGGTGACCTGTGTGAAATGTCAGTAGTGTTGTCTTTGAGCCAACAGGATATTTTACCAAGTCTGGCTTTGATCAGCTCATTTTGTGTCCAGGCAGTGATGATCTCTGTGTCGGTGCACACTTGTTGCATCCTTCACAGGAATTCACTTTATTAAAACTACGAAATATTATTCCTAGTTTGTTAGCATGGCTGTCTTTCTCAAGCTCTACTTTACTTCTGGAGAATAACTATAAAGCTCTCAAATGTTTTGGGTTTTTTTTTTCTTCAGCTTCATATTTGAATTGTATAGGAGTTCTAACAGAAAATTAGCACAGCATGCTGCAAGGGTTGCATAGCACTTCCCATTGCAAGATCCTGTTTTCAGTTGCTAGTAACTTTTTGAGGCTATCTAGTTGGACTAAAACACTCCATGCCTCGGGCTCTCTATTTTAACTTTATTAAACTTTGGTCAGTTTAGTTGTTTCTTAGCATCCCTTGCTATGGGGAAAATATTTTGAAATGTGGTCAAAACTGAACAATTCTGATCTTTTCTCCATCGTTTTGAACGTGAACATGTTCCTTTGGAACAGCTGGGGTAAATTGGAGAAAGTTTGAGTATGTAACAAATCTGTCAGATCCAACTTTTTTCTTAATTTGAAAGCTTAGACAAACGTTCTAACTTTTGAATGTGAAAAATGCAGTTTGGTTATAACTGGAGATTTAATATTCTGTTAGTGCTTATTGATTCACATGTAAAGAACTTGCTCAGTTTTTCTTTGTAGTTTTCATGTGTGATTCTGTATGCACAAATGACAAAACAAATGATCTTAGGGGTTGTAGGAAAACTGCTGCCAGCTGCTTTTGCCTAGGGCGCTAGAACTAGAGTTCTGCCTCTCTAGATTGTCTTTTTTTTGTCTTCTCAGAGTTTAAATCTGGAAGATTGCATACACAGAATCACAACAAAAACACAAAGTCAGAAACCCAAATCATATTGAAAGTAGTGTCAAGGCGTTTTCTGTAAAAGCCTCCCCTGCACTTGTTTTGCAGGCTTTTCATAGTTTATGTCTGCACACTGCTGCTTACCCGGGGCTGCTCTGTGACCTATTCTGCAAGATGGATTTGTTTGGGGTATGAATCAAAATTGTCTGGTAAAAGAAAGTGGTATTATGTGCAAAACCTCTTTACTTGTTGCACATATTGCATGCGATCATATGGTAAATATAATAATTGTAAATAAATGGTAATTAAAGTAAGGAAGGAAGGTGAGGAGATGTTGGTCTAATTGTCGAGGCAGTTGAATGCAGTATTAGTGTGGATTTTTCCTCCCCCTCTCCCCTCCCTCCCATTATGCTTTTATTCCAGATTTCTTGGTTAATGGTGTATTAGTCACTTGGACTTAATAGAGGATTGCTAATATGTTGCTGACACAAACAGAATGATGAAGAAGCTGGGATGAAAAGGATGCTGTAGCAGAGGTGGCTGTGTACACAGTGGGTTATCATATATGCTGTATTTAGGTATCTGAATTTCAGTACCTGAATCTGCAGATTCAGTTGTCCTTAATTTCTCTGGTTCAGTTTTTCTTCTGTAAAATAGATATAATATCCTTCTGTCACACAGAGGACTTCTTATCACTTAGTTGGATGTTAAAATAATGAGCACTAGAAAAGTCAATGGGGAAAACCAATAATTCTATATTCAGAGCAGGGTCTTAGCAGTGGGTGGCAAATGAGGTCTAGGGTCACATACTGAAAAATGAAGACAGGAGAAAACACAAAATAATAGGTTGTGAGCAATACGTGTCAGTCTCTTAGACAAATAGTTTATGATCCTATCATCAAAAGTTCTGATATGATGAATATGCAATAACAGGCTAAAATGAATATAATCTAGGAACAATATTAGACTAAAACTGAATGCTGATCACGTTTCTGAATGTTTTTATTGTTAATTATCTTACACTTCAAGATTGTATATAGAAAAAACAGAAATGAACAGATTATACATCTTGCTACAGCTGATCTCAACGTGGAAAATTAAAGAGCTCTAATAATATTTTTAAGAATTACTCTTTATCCTGTCATTAACTTTTTTAAAGAGAAAAGAAATGCCTTAAAATACACTTCTCACCCCCAGGTCAGACTTCCTCTCGCAGTGCCCTTTGCCTCCGGCTGCTTAAAAAAATCAGTTGAGAGCATTAACTGTGGCAGACTTTGTCTTGACCTGTGAAGTGGGTAACCGTGCCTGTTGTTGCGTACTTGGAATGCGTCTGCCTTGGAATATAGTTGCAAGTGTTTGTTCAGATCTGCAGGAGAGGACTGTCACAACTGCTGCTGCTTTTCTTTGTCATAGCAGTGGTAACTTTGCTGGTGCTCTTAAATGTGCTTGTTGAGGTGGGGTGTCCATAGCTACAGGGGTTTTGGCTGAGGGACTTCTAATACAAAACTTTCAGGTTGCCTAAGACTTGGATTTCTGTAGATTAAACACTTTGATCAAGCATTTTCTGACACTGAGCTATTCGCTTCCAGTTACTGTGTTTTTGTGACAGTTGACTGCAATACTAAATACACCATTTTCTAACTAATTGTGGAATGATCTTTCAAAAGCTGAAGGAAGAATCGTTGATATTTCAGCTAATGCTCTGGTATTTCTTTGGTTACAGAAGGAATTACATTTTTCAGTGGTTTGCTGGGTTAAAAATATAATTGTTAAAGAACTGTCTAGAATGACAATGTATTTCTGTTTTCTATTAAATTACCTGCTTGTACTGTAGGGCTTTGGAATGGCACTTAATAAAATAACAGCAATTGTCCATATACATGTATTTCATGTACATTTTAATTTTAAAATTTCTATACGGCAGAGTTCTTGCACTCCTAGCCTGAATTAAGGACTTTCTTATTTTGCTTAGCTCTTTTTATATTGCCTAAATAACATGATAAGTTAGCTAGCTTTTTTTGATCTGTTGTGTTTGTTGTGTTTGATCTGTTTCAGGGATCAGACTAGTAGTGGGAACTTCTCACAGGCGAAAATACACTTCCCACTTGCATGCATTTGCCATTTCAGGTTTCTCTGTCACTTCAGAGCTGTCCTATGTAAAACATGCGTTTTTGTTTTCTGCAGGTCACATAAGATTTCCGATAAGCATATGGTGTTTCCTTCTGGAAAGCTTTAGGTATATTTTTATATTCCTTTAGGATATGCTACTGGAGTAGGTTGTTCATGGTTATTTAGGTTGTTGCTGGTGAACTGAATGTCTTGGATACACAGTTTGTCTTTCAGACATTACTTTGGAGAGTGGCATGGACTAATCTTCCTCTGAATTGCTTCTGACAAAAACAGTAATCTTGTTTGTGCCTGAGCTTGAGGCAGCCCAGTGCTTCTGTTCCTGTTCAAACCCTATGGCCTCGCCAGCACCTCTGTACTAGATGTCTGCTCCATCTGACTCTGTTCTTATATGGGGCACTCAAATAGGAAAAAAAAAAATAGACATGCATGCCTCTGTGCTTCAGAATTGCTCTGAATTTATTCTAGGCTGTGAAGGACTTTCCCATTGCAAGGCATATTCTGGAATCCAGTGTGTCTGGAATAGTTAAGACATTTGTAGAAATGGTGATGCTTGCCGGTTTGGGGGGGAATGGAGTTTTTTTGGGTTTGTTTTGGGTTTGTTTGGGTTTTTTGTTGTTGTTATTTTGTTTGAACAGCAATATAATTTGTGTAAATCTGATGGGTTCCAGAAGTTATCTTATGTACCTGAGTCTGGTTTGTTCTGTTTTTTTAAAGCCTTTCTTTCACACTGAACTAACAAACACTGATTGTGCCTGTTGTGGATACTGGGTTGCATATGTTGAAAAGTGGTTCGGTGGTGGTTGGATTTTTGCATTTGGGGTGGTCTTTTTGTTTTCTTTTTTTTTTTTTTTTTTTTTTTTTTTTTTTTTTTAAT
>VFFE01007253.1:1342758-1360892 GCA_008921705.1 Burhinus oedicnemus | reverse complement strand
CAGGTATCTAACTCCAGTTGTGGACTCTTGTCGTCTTGAATCTTTTCCTTAATTTGCAATCGAATGGAGGTGTTAAATATAATCAGTAGCAACAGCCAGCATTTCTTGAAGGATGAGGCTTCCTTATTTATGAACACAAAATGCTCCTGTGGTACATCTAATGTTTAAGGTGTTTTAGTGAGTTAGTAAGGCTGGACTGTAACTGGCAGGTGGAAGTTAATGGCTTTCATTATGTTTGAGATTGATTAATGTAGTTCTATAATAGGAATCTTCCTGAAAATTCCTTTGCTTCCTTTCGAGAGAATTTTGTCAAAGAAAAATGGTTCAGCTCTGTTGGTCGCCATAGAGGGGGAAGAGAGTGCTTTCTGGGCTGTGAAGGAATGGTTGAGACGGCAAAGTCTCCTTTCGACTTCCTACCTCCTGGTGAGATGAACTGGTGATGCTAACAAAACTTAATATCATTTAGAGGTCACCTAACACATATATCTGCCTCGCTTGCAAGGTCTGAATATCGCAGGAACGACTTTCCTTCAGCTAAGGCTCACCATGCTGTGGGAAATGCTCTCTTTCAAATGAGATGTGAAGTTTTAACAATGACTTCATTGGGCTGATTCCTCATGCTGTCGACTTTGTATCTATCTCCTGCTGAATATACAAGTGCTCTTAGCTAACCTGATCTTACGATTATGTGTTGGAGTTTCTAGTTTAAGATCTAAAGAATTTTATTTAAAATTCTTAGTACCTCTTTCTCTATAATGTATGAGGAAGGTCTGTTCTTAAATGTTGTTTTTAAGATTAGACAGGTGGAGAATGTCAGTATCTTCTGGACTGCTTAAGGGAAAACCTTCTGTGCTAACCTCAGTGTAGGTAACGGAAGAGCCAAATCCTTAATTATTCAGTCTCTGAGAGGTTTCTTTGAGATGAAAAGACTGCCTATTGCTCCAGTAAATGCCATTAAGGAATATGGTTTTGTTGTGAAACACTCAAACATAACTTTTATGGTCACTAATGATAATGAGGTAAAAAACCAAAACAACAACCAAACAAGCTTTTAATGCAATTTGAAATAACTGCAGTGCTCTTGAATGGGAGATACAGGCTAGGAAACTTGATAAGATATGGGGTTTTTAACTTAGATGACACTGTTGTGTTTCTATACTAAAATCGGCAGATGCAAGAAGCTAGCTATTCAACTGAAATATGTAGTAACTTTAGCTGTAAGTAATCTTTCAGCGTTGTTTCTGAGCTGCTTCTAGGCTTCAGAGCCTTTTAGGTGATGATGTCTGTCTTTAATCAATGATTTGTACTTGAAAGCACTAGTAGGGTAAAGCTGGGTACCTTGAGTAAGGTGTTTCACAGATTTGAGAAGCATGTTATGAAAAAAACTATACATTCATGGTGTGTATCTCTTAATGCTAGTATTTATTCTTTAACATGGTCTTTTCTTTAGTGCACTTCCACCCATGCAAGTGTCCTAACTTTTCTTCCTGTTTATAGCTGTTCATTAATGAGGTCAGCAGTCTCTGTAGATGTGCACTGCAGAGCACTATAATAGTTGATAAGGTTTGCAGCTTCTAGTTTCCTGAGGTCTTGTATAAAGCACCTTGTCTTTTTGTAAAATAGCATTTAGATAAATGCAGATCTGTATTATGATACAAGTAAACAAACAATGATTAAGCCAACTTTAAAATCTGAGGAGTGTGGATCTTATTCCTAGGATCACCCCAGTGTGGACTACATTGATGCCCTGTTAAGCCTGACTCTGAGATGCCCATGCCCCAAACTATCTTTCTAATTGTCTTTATTTTTCTCATGCTTGAATAACTGAAAAAAGCTCCTGACCTAAGCAACTAAATGCAGATGCAAGAAAAGGTATTTGTCTTCACGGGCAGTGAACATCTGCTCTTGGTTCTTTTTTTGAGAAGGAGACAGTGAGAATGTCTCGAGCTGGATTCTGTCAGTTGTGTCCCATGGGCTGTGACTGAGGATCCCCCTCTTGTTAGGAGAGAGTAGTGGTGCGCCGAGTGAAGTGCTCGGTGAGAGTGGAAGTGCACACGTGGGACTCTTCAGCTTGAGTAGGCTCTGCAGCTCACTGATGTTGAATGTCACTGAAGCCAAGTAATTGATAGAAGGTAAATTGGACACTGTTTTGGAATGTAAGACAAGGGTGGATATTTTAGGATATTTGTGATATATAAAAATACTAACAAATGGCTCTTCTTAATTTAATGCCAACATAGTTTTATACTTATTTTTTTTCCTTAAATCTGGTCTGTTCTATTGCTGTCATAAAACATATTGGTAATGTTATGTGCTGTAAAGCCTGATCATGACTAAGAATTTTGAAAGCTTAGGACGCCTACTAGTGGTCAGTGCTGGGTGAGGTGCGTTTTTAGGTCTTTCTTTTCTGAGCTATTAGATTTCCTAGTAGGAGACAATTTTTTGAGGGGTAAAGTGGAAGATAGACTTGTGATTTGGCTGGAATTGTCTCAGCCAATTGACTGTTTTGTCCATAAGTGGATGTTGTAGATGCCCTGGCAATCACGTCTAACTATAGAGGTTGGGAGAAACTTGCTTACTTTATTTCTATTTAGTGGTTTTGTTTCCAGCTTTACCTTGTTAGCCAGTAGTCTCTGCCTCAGGTTTAGCATGCAATTCTGTTAGCTTTACGACCCCCTCCAATTGGTATTGGTTAGGGAGTTCAGCCCTGTGGTTATATATGAGACCAATGATAAAGCAAACTTTCTGAGTACTTCCTACATGTCTCCTTTTGAAAGCATTTTCAATCATATGTGGAATTCAGGAAGGCCCCAGGGACAACATCTGCTGCTTCACCCATTGCTGTGGTATCTGTTTAACTCTGCAACCACCTAGATTTTTTTCCTCACAAGCATCTCTGACTACCCATTGCCTACAAACAGTCCTTCATCTGCAAAACTTTATGATTTCCAGGGAAACAGTGCTTATTTGTCCTCTTCCTCTGACATGGTCACAGCTGTTGGGATTTTTTTCTGCTCTTGAATTCAGTAGCTCATCACGAGCCATGTAAGACTCTGCACAGCTATATTAATTAACAGAAGTGCAATCACTTATGTCACTCCTGTGAAGCTGTAATTTGAATAATGTGTAACTGAAATAGTTTTTGGTTTTCAAAAATCTCATACCCTGCTGACACATCACTTCAGAAATTCCAGTATTTTGAGCATGGCCTCTCTGTACTGTAAAACAAAAATAGATGCAAGAATTCTTTATTCCCGCCATTTCTGAGAGTTCTTTACTGCTTTATTAATCTGTTCTGATGAATTTGATACCCTTTTTATTGCCCTTGGGAAATAAATTTATGGTGAGAGTTTATTTCCCACCCTCTGATGAATGCTGAGATACCATTAGGTGAAAATTTGCTTGGTCCATACGCATTTGTCTGAGTGTTTAATGCAACTTGCTTAAACAGCTAGTGAGATGTAAATGGCAACCCATTCCTTGCTTCCTAACAGGTCATGCCCATGTGCACCAAAAATTGTTATGCTGTTCAGAGCACGTTCTCACAAAGGTCCTTGCCTACTCTGTAGAAAAGAGGGCTAAGAATTGCCTGCTGAGAAACCCAGGAACTGCTCGTGGAAACTGCTTCCACATGCTCTCCTTCTTGCGACCAGTTGGGAGCAGTGGAAGTCACTGGGCTGTATGAACGGTGGTGATAGCAGCTTGCTCTTGCCATTGCCCTAGGAGATGATCTTCATGTGTGTGCTATGCAGTACGTTCATACTGCATCAAATCTGATACAGATGTATTGCAAGGCTCGCTGGGGAAAATGGTGATGGCTGCTCCCAGAACAATTCGTCATTTGGGAAAGAAGGCTGGCAAGAGCAGTTGTGTGCTTGGTTCTGTGGGATTAAGCATCTGAACTCAAAATAAAATCCCACTCCTTTAGAATGCTGTGAAACAAAATAAAATGAATTTTTAAGACCCCATACCCTACTGTATTTACTTAACCAGTCTTTTTGGATTGTGTCTACCATCATATGTGGATACGATGGTGATAAGACTTTAAAAAGGATAAAGGTAGAATAAATTTGCTACTGAAACTTAGAGCTGTGTCTATCAGACAAAGTAACTACATTCCCTAGTCTGTAGTTTTCAGTGTGAATTCAAAATTATGCCAATAATTGCTTTTAGCTTTAAAAATAGATCTGAAAAATAAATCTGAATATGTTTTGAATGTGTTATTTTGTATTTTAGGAGAACACACGAATTGTCAGGGTGAAGGTTATAGCTGGAATTGGCCTGGCCAAGAAGGATATCTTAGGAGCCAGGTAAGAATATATGTCATTAATGTATTAAGGGGTAGCTGTTTAGATCTCAGAAGATCCTACTGTGCCTCTTTCAAAAAAAAATCAGAACTGTTTTAACTGGTAACCTTAGAAAATTATTAGAGACTATACAAACATGAAGATATCTGTTTTCTTGCCCACGAGTCACTTGGACAGATACTATGCATTGGCAAAATAACATGTGGGAAGGTTTAATTCCCTGCTTGGTAGAATAGTTCTGCCATGGAGGATAGATACACATATATATTTTACTTCAGGTAGACTGACTGCAGCTAAAATAACAGTAGTTGAGTTATAATCAGAATTGTCTCATCTGAACTTTAAAGACTTGGAATGAACACAACACTAAACACTGGTAGCAACAAGACTATTTCAACTCAAATTATATGCAGAGGAACAGCATCCACGAATTCTATAGATGTGGTAAACCCATGCCAGTGGTTGCAGGCTCTGGGTATATACAGATTTAAAAGTTAACAGTCTGTATAAGGGTAGAAACAATCAAAGTGGCTTAACAATTACCACAGAAAAGATCAGACTTTATAATTGAAATGCTTTGTAGGATCTTGTAGAATTGGCAAGTGGCAGCATGTAGCTTGTACTAAAGCTACTTTTTCTTCTGGCCCATGTATAGAGTGTCTAGAAAAGTACTGATGGGTTTAGTACTAGTCTGCTGTCAGCTGCTTTGGCGTATGTACAGGAATGCTGTTATTTTAGCACTAGCAAAATTGTCACGTGTGACATCAGTTTAGCATTAGAAAAACTTCTCTTGTGATATTTGTATTTTCCCTAAAGCTAGACAGTCAATTTTTTTTTTTTCATGTGCAGTTTTTTTACTTTAAACAAAAATAGGGCAGCTCTTCTCATCATAACTTAAATATGTGAAAACCATATGCTCTTTTGCTGTATGACAGTCAATCTTGGTCCCCTTACTAGTCTGTTTGAGCAACTGAATGCCTTGACTCTCTTCATGAAAAGTAGATATGCATATATTTTCTTGTTTATTGTACCACAGGAAGGAAAAAAAATACCTGAGGCAGTAGGCCATTTTTAAGCAACCATATTAGGACACCTTCATTAACAGAAAAATTCAGGTTAAACTCAAACTCTGTGAAACTGATAGAACATACTGCGTGTTCAAGGAAGTACCTCAAATTCCAGATGTTCTAAATTGTTAAAAACAAGAGATTTAATACTTCGAGCTTTTTCAATCACAACTGATTTTTTTCATGTGTGTCTTGTTGCAATGCATGAGGATTTATTAAATCTGTTCTCATTAAATAAGAACTGTGAAAGAGGAGGGAGAATCAAACTAGTGATACACAGAATGTAAATGGCATAGCTAGTGTGATCATAATCAGTAATAATGTTTAGATTAGTCTTACCTCTAAAACTATTTAGAAAATGATTGTAAATACAAATGTGTACGGTGTTCGTAAAGTAATTGTAACTCCTAGTTTCATAGTTTCTATTAATTTAAGCCTTTTAAAACACCACTGCTAGTAATTCTGACAAAAAAGGATATATAGCAGCATGCTTACCTCTTTCTTTCCCCCTCCCAGTGACCCATATGTGAAAGTGACAGTGTATGATCCAGTGAATGGAGTCCTTACCAGTGTTCAGACAAAAACAATTAAAAAGGTTAGCTGTCTTATCTTTGTGGGTGTGGTCTTTTGTTGTGTGGTTGTTTTTTTTTGTTTGATCAGACTCTAGAGGAAAAGTTAATACTACAGGAAATATGAGAATTAATATGTCACCTGAATGAACAGCATGGGGAAAGGAATGTTCCATGACCTACTCTGTTTCTTTGTTCATGGTATTATTTTGGTATTTTCCCTTCAATAATTTTAGTGAAAATAGAGAAACACTAAGGAATATAAGGTGAGTACTGATTCAAAACTACATCATCCATGGAAATACTGGATTGTTCTGATTTTCTGACATCTTTAATAATATAAGAATCTCTTTCTTGCTACACAACTTTTTACTCTGTTTCTTGCTGTACAGCTTCTATCTTTTTTTGTTTGAAACACAATTTGCTGTGTTTCAACATCAAATTGCACAGCTCACCTGAATTGTGATACTACTTATTTCTCTAGAATACCTGCAGGAAAGAGTCAGTGTTAGTACTGTTAAGTTATGTTAGATCAACTAAAAATGAAAAATTGTATACATGAGAGAGGAAGTACTCTTCCACATCATTGTTCTCAGATAGTGGCTGTGATTTATGAAATCATTCATGCGTTTTCCCTTCATGTTGTTAATTTTTAGTTTAGCTATGATGACAGTTCAAAGTATCTCCAGTATTTTTAAAAATAGCCACAATTGAAAGATGTGTTTAGTTGAGCAGGTTATATTGTCTTTGGCCCACCTGTGCGTGGTCTGTCTGGATTACATTGCTGAGAGATTTGGCATTTGCTAAGAGTTCATAATTTCAGGATTAACATATGTTTGCGTGTAAGCAATGTGAATAGTGGACTAAGGAGAAGGCAATGATGATTACTGAAGACATAGCAAAAATTAACTGATTTGGACTGTATAATGGGCCCTTCTCTGCATCCGTGGCATTAGCCAAAATTTGAGAATACTTGCATAAACTGTCTCTATTCTGCACTGTGTTAAATAGTATAAGGCTCCTGTGACTTTTACCTGCAATAGCAAGGTTAAAGCTTTTGTGGATTGTTCGTGGGATAAAACAGATGTAAAACATCAAAAAGACACCAATGTGGAATTGTCACTATAACCAATACTGTCTTCCTTTTTTTTTTTTTTCCCTCCCCCCCAGTCCTTAAACCCAAAGTGGAACGAAGAACTCTTATTTAGAGTAAGTGTTTTTTACAGCCTTATTACCTATGTTGGCTATTAGATTAACACATTAGTAAAAATGTTTTTTTCGCTACTTCCGCTTAAAATCAGAAATATATCTATAATGTTCAAAAAGTCTCACAAACTGCTTTACTTAAAAATACATTTGTTAACATTTTTATTTGTACCAGAGTTAAATTTTCAGTCTTGATGTTATCTTCTCTATTCCATGAATGTTTCAAAACTTGAACATGGATTTAAAACCAGTCTGGGATAGCACCAGTCTTGGCTCATTGGTTCTGATAGAAATGTGTTGCATAGTGAAATGGCAGCAAGGTGTAGATTCGCTGTTTAATTTAGGTCTCTTGTATTTCTTTCCTCCTGGATAAACATAGAGATTTTGCTGAAGACAATGTATTTCTTTTTCTTAGGTTAATCCTCAGAAACACAGACTCCTTTTTGAAGTATTTGATGAAAACCGTTTGGTAGGTCCTTTTGTGTTAATATTGCAATATATTAAAGACTTGAATGAAAGTAAGTTCATCTGGATTCAACACGGATTAAAAAAACCCTTCCAAACAACCTTGACTATTATAATAAAACCTAAAGCTAAAGGCAGACCTGATTCATTTACTTATCTGACATTACCACACTTTGTGATGCTCTGAAGCAGTTATATTATTATTCTTAACTTCTAATCTGCTTTAACTCATAAAACCGTCGTTCTTTTATAGTGCTTTTCAAATGACATGGCCAAATTCTTTGGTGATATTGAAAGCTCTGCACTGAATGTTTATTTTTCCCACAAAGTAGTATTGACAATGTAGGTATCTCTGTATGTGGTGTGAGAAGCTTCATCAATGTGTGAAGAGTAGCATGAAAGAAAGCATGTGTGCATTTTCTTTGGAAATCTTAACAAGTGGACAGTGGATTTTCATCTTGTAGATCGGTGTCACTCTTGGAATGGCAGGTCGTAAGTAACATAGGGATAGCTTGTGCAGTTATTTTCTCAGTGAAATCAAACCTCCTCCTTTGACCATGCTCTCATTTTACATGTGAAAATGTCTACTTACCTATCTTTCTGTCTGTATGTTTTATTGAAAACGAGTTAGGCTGGTAGCAGTACAATCACGACACTTGCATCCTAGGGCCACTTCACAGACGTTCCTTCTCACTGGACTATATACCTTTTCCTTCTGCGATAGTAGGAAGCTAATAGGAAGGATTGAGTGCTAGTTTGTATTCCAAACACAGTTTCATTCTGATAGCCGTTATAAAGGATCTCTTTGTGTTTGAATAGTGTGTTGGCTATGAAAAACTTACTATTTTTTCCTAATGCTTTCTGCATATACTCAGTATCTTTTTTGGAGATGCTGCTCTGATAAAGTTGGAAAGAGTGAAAATGTATGTAAATATAAGTACAAACTGTCTAGAATAATTAGATTTGAGAAAAAAGAGGTTTGTTTCTTGGTTACAGGCATTACACAGTCCACAAACTTAGAGATCAGTTAAGTAAACTGGACATCCACAAGTCCATGGGTCCTGATGGGATGCACCCTCCAGTGCTGAGGGAGCTGGCAGAAGTCATTGCTGGGCCGCTCTCCAACATCTTTGAAAGGTCCTGGAGAACAGGCGAGGTGCCTGAAGACTGGAGGAAAGCCAATGTCACTCCAGTCTTCAAAAAGGGCAAGAAGGAAGACCCAGGAAACTACAGGCTAGTCAGCCTCACCTCCATCCCTGGAGAGATGATGGAACAGCTCATTGTGGGCATCACCTCAAAGCACCTGGAGGAAAAGAAGGTTATCAGAAGTAGCCAACATGGATTCACCAGGGGGAAGTCATGTCTGACTAATCTGACAGCCTTCTACGATGGCATGACTGGACAGATAAATGAGGGGAGGGCAGTGGATGTTATCTACCTTGACTTCAGCAAGGCTTTCGACACTGTTTCCCACAGCATCCTCATAGGCAAGCTTAGGAAGTATGGGTTGGATGAATGGACAGTGGGGTGGATTTAAAACTGGCTGGCAGATAGAGCTCAGAGGGTTGTGATCAGTGGCACAGAGTCTAGTTGGAGGTCTGGGACAAGTGGTGTTCCCCAGGAGTCAGTACTGGATCCAGTCCTGTTCAACATACTCAGCAATGACCTGGATGAAGGGACAGAGTGTACCATCAGCAAGTTTGCTGATGACACAAAACTGGGAGGGATGGCTGACACAGCGGAAGGCCGTGCTGCCATTCAGCATGACTTGGACAGGCGGGACAGTTGGGCAGAGAGAAACCTAATGAAGTTCAACAAGGGCAAGTGTAGGGTACTGCACTTGAGGAGGAATAACCCCATGCACCAGTACACATTTGGGACTGACCTGCTGGAAGGCAGCTCTGTGGAAAGGGATGTGGGAGTCCTGGTGGACAACAGGATGACTGTGAGCCAGCAACGTGCCCTTGTGGCCAAGAAGGCCAATGGCGTCCTGGGGTGAATCAAGAGGTGTGTGGCAAGCAGGTCACGGGAGGTTGTCCTCCCCCTCTGCTCTGCCCTGGTGAGGCCGCACCTGGAGTACGGTGTCCAGTTCTGGGCTCCCTGGTTCAAGAAGGACAGGGAACTGCTGGAAAGGGTACAGCAGAGGGCTACAAAGATGATTAGGGGGCTGGAACGTCTTTCTTATGAGGAAAGGCTGAGGGACTTGGGTCTTTTTAGTCTGGAGAAGAGAAGGCTGAGGGGGGATCTCGTCAATGCCTATAAATACTTAAAGGGAGGGTGCTGGGAGGATGGGACCAGTCTTTTTTCAGTGGTGCTCAGTGGTAGGACAAGAGGTAATGGGCACAAACTTGACCATAGGAAGTTCCATCTAAACATGAGGAGGAACTTCTTTCCTTTGAGGGTGGCAGAGCACTGGAACAGGCTGCCCAGAGAGGTGGTGGAGTCTCCTTCTCTGGAGACATTCCAAACCCGCCTGGATGCAATCCTGTGCAACCTGCTGTAGGTGACCCTGCTGTGGCAGGGGGGTTGGACGATACAATCTCCAGAGATCCCTTCCAACCCCTGTGATTCTGTGAAACCATTTACTTCTTGACTGGTGGTATTACCCGTCCCAAGTATTTTAAATATGGTGTCTCTCTTATTTTTTTAAAGGCAATTTTGAAGGGAATCGCCAGCATTTGTGGCTTACATTGCAGGTTAAATATGATTTTTCAGGATGCTTAGATGTTCATCTCAACATGATGTGGGCTACAGTGTATTCTTCCTGAGATCAAAGTACTTTGTCCATTCGTCATTGGAACATTACTGCCACCCCCTGGAAGTCAGGAGGCATGATTAGAAAGACAGATTCCTGATTTTTGGGAGAGAAGGCCAATGCTTTCTTTGTGGTTTCCACCAAGAGAATTCCTTAGCATTCTTTCTCTAATCTAGAGCAGATAAGTTGTTTGACCTGTTTGCTTATGGGAGAGGAACCACCAAAACATTTTATTGGCATCGACTTAGAAATGGTGCTTTGTTTCCTTTGTACAATTCTGTTTAGAGATCAAAGCAGCATGACTCTATCGGTCACTCTACAATAACCCCAGTATTTTTCATCTTTTCCATCCCCTCATTTGGTGAATGGAAAATGCTGTCTCCATATTTCTCTTTGGCTTGGTCTCAGAAACACGAAGTTTCTGTCTCAGGTGTCTTGAGCTGTTTTAAATAAGTCAAATTGTTGCCTTAGCTGTGATTGTTGTTTAGCATTGACAAGCTCCTCCACTTCTATTAATTCATCTTCACGTGTCGGAAATCATAGGTGCCTTGCATTCTCACTAGCATACGCAGCTATGATCAGAAGGTGTTTCACCTTCTGTTATTTTAATGGGCTTCAGTGTTAATCAACCTTCTTTCTTCTACCTGTTGGATGACTGTTTAAACTCTACACGTGAGCAAGCTGATAAAACTGAAATTCTCTTAACGTTTATGAGACCATACTTCTGAGGGATAATTTCTTCTTTATAAAAGTTTATCCCAAGTGCTTCTGTTCCCTGTAACTTTTGGGGATAAATTGAAGCCGGAAATCTGCTTTTTGTTTTTGAGTAATGTTGCTTTCTTGAAAACCAGGCTCACAACTTATCTTCTTCAATGTTAGGCTTAAATGCTGCATCAACCTGCATATCACCAACAACTGGAGTTTTTAAATCTTCCTGTAATAGCTTTAAAACTTTTCAAAGATCGCCTGTTTTGGATTTGGTAAGGGAACACAAAATCTAAGTTTGTTCTGCTGACTTTTTGTAAACCATCAGTAGAATAAAGGGCTTGAGCAGTTTGTAGAGTCCTCAATTTTGGTCGTCTTTAAAACATATTAGAAAAATCTGTCAAGTAGGACAATGAGATTGCTTATGAGATGGACCAGTGAAGGGACTAGATGACCTTTTGCTATCTCTTCCTGTGTTACAATAACTTGTCACCATTATGTATATTTCAAATGAAGTGCCAAAATCTGTTGTTGATAGTGAAGAAGTCGATGATGTTAAGATTTGAATGGAGCTACTGGTGCTTTTAAAAAATTATTATTTTCAATTATGTCAACTCTAATTCAGCAAGATAGAATTTTGCATTTTAAAAGCTGTTTATGTTGACTAAGGAAGCTGTAGTTGCTGGCTATACCTGTACAGTTATAGCTAAGGAAGAGTGACATGTTGAGAAATTCCACTTAAATCTTAAGCCTGAGTTACCAAATTATGTCAGTTTATCACTTTTTAGAGGTTTCTTTAGTAAAATAGGGAAAATGTTTCAGATCATCAGTTGGGGGAGAAAGCGTCGCTTTCTTTTACCAAAAGCGGTATCTCTGATTAAGTGATTGCAATTTGTTGTGTATCACACTAACATGTTACAAACTGTGCTACTTAGGAATTTGCTGTTTGGGAGAAAAGGAGCTTTAAGAAATGCATTTTTTACTCTTCACTCATATCTTAGGGCGGGCTTTTTGTTGTTGTGCTGTTTGTTAGGTTTTTTGTGTTTATTTTTTTTTTCTTAATATGTTGCTTGAAGTTCAAATATAACTTTTTGAAACTATGTCCAAAAGAATCTTTTATGGTATTTGCCTCTCCTCTTCTCCCCCCATCCCAGCCCCCCTCGAACATACAACATTAGAAGAAGTCCAGTTGGTAAAGCATAATGAAATAAATGAACCATTGTATTTGTTGGCTTTTTATGAATAAGGTAGTATTCATTTATTGCTGCATTCTAATCATGGAATTCAGGTAACAGAGGTTAAGTAAGCCCTGGAGTAGAATTAGAAAACAAATTTGTTGCTTGCAAACAGGGTACTGTGAATTTGGTTCTTGGCTCTTTTTTGGGAAAGAGGCAGAAATGTTAATTTTACTGCCTTCTAGCTTAAAATACAGTAAAAGTTAAATATGGAGCAGAAAAAAAAATTTAGTATGACCTATAAAAATATAAATGGCCTAGTGTTCTCTTCTGTTTGCACTTTTTCACAGCACTAAGTAATTTCATGTTAGTGTGGTAGCGTTTAGTACTGCATCATATATGGCTTCTATATTCAAAAGTACATTCATAGCCAAATGTTTGTTTTTTAAAAATAAAAAAAACACACACACACACCCTGCCCCCCATTTAACAGCAAGGTTCAAGATTGTGCTTTTTCAGAAGTCCCACTAGGTGCCAGCAAAGGACCTTTTCAGAGGATATGAGCCAGTGAAACATTTTGTAGGAATTCTCAATGCCATTACTTTTGTAACAGTCGACAGTATATTAACTTCTTGACATGCTGATGATTTTATTAAAAAAAAAAAAGTAATTAGCTGTAATTGAGACAGTTTGTATATAATTATACAGAATAGCTTTCTTCTGTATTCGTGCTGGGTAATGGTATTTATCTCTGTGCCTACTTAGCTCAGTGTTCTAAAGTTTGCATAGCTGGTCCTATATTTGCAGGCCATATTGAACTGTAATGACTGTCCTCTTGTGGGCTTCCAGCAAACAAGACGAGGTAGGTCAGTCTGTAAGAATAGTTTGTCTTTCTACCTCTAACCTGTAATTTGGAAAGGTTAAAATACAAAATAAAAGGTTAACATGGTAGGCTGAAAATAAATGCCAAATTATTAATCAGAATAACTTTTTGTGGTTCTAATTCAGTTGCACCTCACTGAAAATTATAAATTAATTGGCAGGAGAGGTTTCTACTATGTGCAAATCTTTAGAAAGAGTGATTGCTTAACAGTGTGTAGATGGCAAGATAATGCCAGATTTCTTTCAAATCCTATTTAAATAGTGCAGAAAGACTTTTTCTTTAAGGGGGAGGATACTCATTTCACTGGTTTATGCATAATTCAGACCTCAGCAGTCTGCTAGCATGGTTACTATTTGGAAATTCAATCCTAGACTTGATACTCAATTATATGGGACTTCATTCCTACCAACTTCCTGTAATTCTAAACCTGGGTAAAAATATTAGTAGTCATACGCTGCTGAGGAAAGTACGGACACATTGACTCAGCTAGTGCAGCTGCAGTAGGAGCTGCTGTTTTAAACTTGGAAGTACTGGAAGTTTATTACTGTATTCATTTATGCAAATTACAGAAGGTATAATTGAAACAAGGTCAGTAGTGTTTGTCAGTGTGTTGCAGCTGAGGTTGTTGGAAATGTAAGTGCTTTGTAAATGAATGCTTTCTGACTGCGAGCAATCAAAGACGGTCCAGAAACTGCAGTTCAACGAATGGCTGACTTATTTCAAGAGGTACAGTTCGTTTTTTTTAACACCAGTGTCTTGTAGAAATCAGGACAAAGACTGCAACTTTTATGGGCTTTTACTGTTGTAATGTACTAGCTTTAGGTTATGTGCAGCTGCCTGTAGCCTTTCTGCTGAAGGATCTTTGTGCTTTTCATTTGCTAACATGCGTGGAAATAAGAACAAATGGCACGACGGTTAAGACTGCATTTTGCTGCCCAAAGAAGCAACACCGATCCGTTATCGGAAACCTCTGAAGATGTTTTGGACAGTAACAGTTGTATGTACTTCAAAAAATCGCAAAATTCTGCACCTAATATTACACAGATGAAACTGACTCCTAGACAAGTTGCTTGTACACCTGTAATGCAACAAGAAATTAATCAAGAGGAAAATGCAACTATTTCTTCATTGCAAATAAAAAAGACCACCTCACTGCACATTTCCCTACAGTCTAGAAAGTATAGTGAATGTTTTCGGTCTGGTAATGCTGTAGCTACTGGTGAAGATGCTTCATTCATTGGTATTGGGAACGAAGGAAATTGTGGCGCTAGAATTGTGGCTGATCATCGACCTAATGATAGCCTTCTGAGCAGTGCTGCTCTGTGCAATGGCAGTCTTAGCAGTATTGCAGCCAGTGACAGCGGATCGTTCAGCAGTGCTGGCAGTGACTACGGATCATGTGCAAGTACCACAAGTGATGGGGGTTCATATAGTAACAGTGTCATCAGTGACAGTGGTAGTGGCACTCTTTTGACAGGTGATGGTACTTTCTGTAGTAGTTTTGTACACGGTGATTCTTCATATAGAAGCACTGCAAACAAACGTAATCCCTACAGGAGCAACTCATCTCAGGAAACTCTGTGTAGAAGTAATACTACTTTTGACCAAGATGCTTTGTCAGTGGGGAAGAAAACTAAAATTCCACTGCGACGTTGTTCATCACTGGTTATTTTCCCTAGGAGTCCTTCCAGTACTCCTCCAGCTTCTCCAGTAAGCTCAGGTCAATTACCACATGGAGGTGCCTATCAAACATGTCATAAACTAATTATTTCTCCTAGTGAGCTGGCACAAAAAGATCAAACCATTTCCAAGGGATTCCTTTCAACAGCAGTCAATGGACTTCGACTGTCTAAAACAGTTTGCTCTTCTAGTGAAGTCAGAGACATTCGACCACTTTACTTGAACACATCATTACAGGACAAAAGTAAAATTTTGAATAGTTCTGAGCAGGCAACTTGTAAAGAAGTATCTGATGGCTTCTCATGTATTTCAGTTCATCTCACTCAAAGAGCATTTGAATCAAGCAGTGAAATGGTTAATGGCTGTTGCAGTCCAGAGTTAAATCTGAACTCCAGTGCAAAATACCCTCATTTAAAACTGGCACGTAGCACATCTGCATGTTTACCCTCAAAAATAGATTCAGAATATCAGATTAATATAAATGAACTAGAAAGACCAAGGGCACAGATGAGCAAAGCCCACCATGTTTTGCAAAGAAGTGTTTCATTGGAAGGATCACGTCAAAAAGTTTCTTGCTGTTTATCCAGCCTTAAATACAAGTGTCACAGTGCAAGGACGTCTCAGTTGCACATACAGTTCAAACCTGGAAATGAAGGAAAAACAACTGGTGTTAAGAAAAGATATGGAACCTCTAAAAGGGAAATGTCTAGCACTTCTTTGTGGAGGCCCCATAAGGTGAGTGTTCTGGTTTATAGAAAAATTTAACAGTATTTTACAGCTGAAATGTAACTGAAAAAAAAAATTTACAATCAAGACTGAAATGCAGTGAGTTTAGAATTTCCTAATGGTGTCAAACTATCACCATTAGGAAGTTAATTTTTATATTATGTGTAACATTTGGGTGTTAGATTTGTTTCTTAGAGTATGGTACATACAGTAGCATAGGTGAATAGGTCTTACAGTGAAATACCTGTATTTAATACATTGTAAACAATAATTTCCTGTTTAGATTAACTCAAGGGGATTTTCTTGTCTAGTTATCTAGACATGGGAATTATTTAAACTTCGGATGAAGTTTTGTAGTTTTAAATACATAAGTTTACTTCTAGTAAATTAATAGTAATTACTAAAACTGCATATAAAATGGGTAAAAATGAGTGGATTACTGTAGTCTGTGAGGTTTATTTCATACAGTTTTTATTTTACAGAACAGTTTGCTGTATGTGGAATTAAAGATAAGTAATATTTGAGCAGAGAAGCTGTAAATACCATTTGTTTCTGTATACACCCTGAACCACAGGAATTTTCAGTGTTTCCTCTCTCTTTTTCTTTCCTTTTTTTTTTTCTTCCAACCACTACTTCAGCCTGCGCACTACACTGTAACTTAATACCTCTCCCAACAACATCGCTGTTCAAATTATAGTACTTGGGTCTAGAAGGCTTATATTAAATGTATTTTTTTGGTAATGAAACTCACATCCAACTGAACTGCAGAAGTGTGTTTGCTCTTATTAACTCTTAAGGTATTTTATATTGTTAGTAAGGCATAAGCCATGTGAAATGGGGATTTTAAGACTTGTTTAAATAACCTTGTGAAGACTTGAATAATCTGAATATTATATATTAGTTTTAATTCTGAATGCTGATAAAAGTGGAATAATTAATGTTTGCCAAAATTGTTTAAAGATCTTATTCTCTATTAATTGACACTACTACCATTTAACTAACATGCTTGTTTAAGCAAAAGGCTTTATGCCAAAAATCTGTAGTTCTGACAGTCCCTTTCTAAACTAGTAATATAATTACTTTGGAGGTATTAGACTGTAATTTTCGGTCTGTTGTTGCCCTTAGAGTAGTGCCTGATGATTCTGTGCTTTTTGACTTCTTTGGAGTTTTGTATTGCTTTTTGGTTAAAAAGAGTTTGAAGAAAAATGCACTTTCTTTCTTGTAAAATTGTGATCTATGTTTAAGCTTCACTATAAAACTTGCAGTAGATCAGAGGTAATCACTATGCATATTGTTTGGTGATTGCTCATCCTAAAATCAAACTGCAAAGTTGATAGTAAATTCCACAATAAACACAGACAGATTATGACATATTTTAAGTAGTCTGGATCTAGTTATTTTTAAAAAGTATATTGTAAAAAGGAAAACATGTTGAGTCATGCACTTGAAGTACATATCTCATCAAGTTGCGCTGCTAGCCTCTGTGTTTAATGGCAGTTGATCTATAAGATATTTTATATTTTAATACTGAGTGTTACATAGAATCCAAGTTGAGGATTAGATTGTTGGCAAACATTTCCAGAAAATCTCGTAGGACACTGGACTGACAATAGTTTGTTTCAGTTCCCAGGAGTGGTGTTTACAGTGGATTGACATAAAACCTAAGGAGACCTAACTTTTAAAGCACTTGATAGCATGCTTCTGTGGTAGTTGTGCATTTTTACTGTGTTAATGTGGCAGCATGTTTTAAGCTTCCTGAGTTCTTAAGATTTCATCTTCTGACTAGAAGATGAGAGACAAGTTTAAAATGAAAAATAATAGAAAAAAGAGTCTGAATCCCAAATTGTTGTAGTTATCCTGTACTTTTAATGTAATGGCAAATATTTAGATTTGTGCCATGTCTATACAAATTAAAAAGATACCTGACATCAGAAAACTGGACACTAAAGGTTTTATAGCAGTATACTTGTTTCAGATTCCTTTATGCAGCAACAGGCACAGGAGCCTTTCAGTCCTGAAATGGCCCTTTCAGTCTTTATGTAAAACTAGTTTTTATAGAATATCCTATAAAACGTGTTATCAAAAAAATTTAAAAGCTTCCCCTACCAAACCAAACTGAGCAAAAACCATAGTTGACTTTATAGCAGTTCACCAATTCACTGGAATAAAATAGGTAAATAGTATTGTGTTTGCTATTACAGTCTTTGTGATTAAATATAATAGATTCTATGGCAATCATTTAATTATATAGTCCGGTTAATTATCATGGTGTATTGTGACTCATTTAAAAATAAACAACTCCCAAAATATTTCTCTTGACTCCAGTTAGTCTGGCCTAGTATACTGATATGCTGAGTCTGGGTTCAAATTTAACAAGTTGATACTGGAGTAGCATTTAGTAATGTCAGCTATCTGTACAGAGCAGTCATGAAATTAAATCAGTGCTTTGGTCAGAGACTCCAGAGTCTGAAGCAACGAAAGGTCTATGCATTCTTTTCTTACATGCCTAGCTACTAGCCTTCAGCCACCTCGTATCAGATATCCTGCTTTCTATAATCAACAGCTTGTTAAAGGCTGACTTAAAAAAAAAAAAAAA
>VFFE01007253.1:1291008-1342738 GCA_008921705.1 Burhinus oedicnemus | reverse complement strand
AAACCCCCACAACCAAACAAAAAAAACCCAAAACAAAGCTAAAAAACCAAATGCCAAAAAAACCCCACCATTTCTGGGACAACTGGCCTTGGATTATTTTTAATTAAGTTGAAAAATGTGGAATGGCGATGGCCCACATATCACTGCTGATCTTCACTGGAAACATAGTGAATAGGTTCTGTAGTAGATAGTGGAATTTCATTTATGCGAAGCAGGAGGAAGAGGTAGTCCATGGTTGCAGCGTTGAAGGTTGTCCTTGACTTTGTATTTCTGTGTTTAATGAGTTTTCAGTGCATCTGTCTCTTGCTTAGGGTAGAAATAAATCTGCAACTACAGCACTTTGACATCACAGGTGTGAATTGCGAGGGCAGGAGTGAGTAAGGGAACAGTTTACATGTCATCTTACATATGTAAACTTTAAGACTTAAAGAGGAGGGCAGAAGCAGTGACTAAAATTCCTCTTCTTGTAGACGGTAAACAAGCTTTTTTTAAAAAAAAGCTGTGTTAATCTCTTCCACAAGTATAATATTATGCTGACATCCCTGTTGACGTCAGCCATTCCTTCCCCATCAGTATCACTGCTGATGAGATAATGTGAATATGGTAAATGTACTTGCAAATCTCATTCAGCAACTGTATACCTTTAAAATGATTTCTTATACAATTAAGGGAATCATTGTGTCATTGTGCTTTTGTTTACAAGTAATTTTACTCAAGTTTTGTCTCTAGTGAATGAAATACACATTTTGAAGTGAAAAACTTCAGAGGTGGTGTAAAATAACCTACACGTTTTTCTACTGTCAGCTTTGCGTGAAGAAAACCTTTAGTTGGAACTCTCAAGCTTTTTTCAGCAGGTTCTGAAACTCTGCCTTTTGTATTTGCAAGAGGAGATGCTATTTGAATCTTTTGGTAGTAAATTTAAATTCTGGACAGAGTAATTTGAGAGGCCTGTGTGTAAGGATGTCTCTCTTCACTAACTTACTTCCCAGCTGATCTGAACATGCTGAGAGGGCCAGAACCTGTGCCTGGAAGATCTTGATTCCCTTAAATGCTGCACCACAAGTTAGCACTAAATAGTCAGAGGTTGTCTTCTCTCTTGCATCCTCTTTAAGTACAGAGCTGCTGTCTTAGCAAAACTCCTTCACAGAAGATAATGGTCCGACCAGGGGGAAGCGCCAAGATAAGGGGAAGACAACTGTGGCTTATCTCCAGCCATCTCCATCTTTGCATATTGAGCTAAGGGGCTGCACGGGTATCAGTTTTCCAAATCTGTGCAAGAAAGCACGGTAGAAAAGAGGCAGGTAAAGCAAAAGATCATAGAGGCAATACAAGGCAAAGAACAAATTGACATATCTTTCTGCTATTGTGCTATGGTAACTTCATCGCCTAATAATTTTCATATTATTCAGTATTGTGTATTTTGAAGGATCATGTTACAGGACTGCCTATTGCACATCGCTCTGTTGTGGTACATTAGCTCAGTCAAGGAGAATTGGGGTTGAAAGTAAGGTGGTGTGTTTCTGAGGAATCGTGGTGACAACTATGTTAGACTTAAATAATGTAATATGATTTATGTTGTCTCTCAGGCAAATTTTAGAAGCTGAAGTATACAGCAAAGCATTAAAGGGAAGACAGTGGAAACTGTTAATCACAATAATTTACAATTTATAATTAGTTGTAGGTGATCTACTTTAATCATTTATATAACAATGATCGGTAGTGCTGTGATAATTTGTACTTATTTCTTCTATTTTCCATCTTGTTTAAGTGCAGAGTTTTGTTACAGCTTCTTTCCATCTTTCTTCATGCCTTTAGCTTTTGATGAGTAATCTTCTTCAGAGGTAAAAAAGATTACACATAAAGGATGTGATAAACCTTACAGCCAAGACTAGCTGTGACTGGTTGTTATGTGGAAGCATTAGCAAAGGAAGCAATCAATTAATATTGTTTGGTCTCAGCTCCATCCCTAAAATTTTTCTTTGTCAGCTCTAGCAAGTTGTATTTTGCAACAGTGAACAATATGTAACTTTCAGAATATGATCGTGCTGTAAAGAACAGTGTCTGGGCTGTAGCAGAATACTTGAATAACCCTGTATATCAAACCTCTAGTACTCTGTAGTCACCAGCAAACACTACATGTACATATTAAGGAGGAGTTTTATTGGATTGTGCTCTGCATGAATTATGATTAACCTCATTCTGTTCGTAGTCTCTAGCTGAACTGAGTGGGTAGGTTTCTCATGGCAACAAAAGGGGAAACTAAAACTGCGAAACCATGCAAAGCAGAGCTCCTGAAACAGCTTATATAAATATTTAATTATCCAGCCTTCAGGTTGATTCATGTCCTCTTACTCTACCATGAGAGAGTGGGAAGCTTTGATGGTGTGGCTTCTTTAACATAGCCACAAGCTATAGTTTTTCTGTATGTTAAAGCTTCGTATACATTTAAGAATGTGTTAAAGTAAAACTTGTTCCTGAGGCAAGGTAGAGACATTTTTCCTTTTGCTCCCGACTAGCCAAGTAACGTGCAGGCTTTCAGATATGAGACCATGATCATTGCTATAATTTATTTTTTTTTGAATAGTATGTCCTTTTTGCTTTCTGTGAGGAATTAGATCAATGCTTTGGGTTAAACAAACGCATTTATTGGAAAATGTTGTGGTGAGGTAGAAATCATAGTCTTCGTAAGTATTATAGCATAAGACAGAGCCCTTAACAAAACTGGTAGTACCTGCAGGTATTCTCCCAAGAATTCTCAAGAAGCTCAGCTCTAAAATTGTTGAAATACTAACTATAATGAATAATCTTTTGATCTATTAGATTCTCTTACTGAAAGAAGACAGTAAGTAGTATGCCCATATTTTAAAATGACCAAAAGCGGATCTACAGGCTACTGCAACGGACCGATCTAGAAGAACGAGTACATGGAATAGAATTAGTAGACATATGACACGTCTTGTGTTTACAAGGAGGGAGACTGAGCACTGCTTTCATAAAGGAAGTTTTGTCTGACAAATCAAACTAAGCAATGACATGCAAAGGTGGGTGAACTGGTTAATGCAGGACACTGAGCTTTTCAAATATTTGACAGGAACTCTTAGCAGTTCTGAAAAATACTCTGAAGATGTAAGTGCAGAAAAAAGCTTCCTCATTGATGGTAACTAATTAAAAGATAAGAAACAAAAGTGAGAATTAAATTGTCATCTCTGAAGTTGCAGAAAATCTCATGACTAGGCAGTAGAATGGACAATTTGAAAATCAGTGTTGATAAATGCCAAATACTGCACACAGAGGAAAAACAGCTACTGATGCATGCATGGTAATGGTGTCCCATACTGGTCAGGAAATAGTTTATGTCACGGTGAGTGACACACTGAAAATGTCAGCTTAAATCTTGTTGACAGTTAAAAGGCAAATAGAACGTTAGGATTTATTAGGAAAGGAATAAACTAACAAAATTGAAAACACCATTATGGAGTTCTACAAATCCACATATGTGCGTGGCATGCATATTTCTGGTCATCCTTTTTCAGGAAGCATGTGTAACGGAACTAGAAAAATACCAAGAAGGATCGCAAGATTGGATAAGTTTTATGTGAGGAGACACTAATTAGACCAAGGGCTTTTCAGCTTTGGGAGAAAAAAAAAAAAAGTGGTATAAAGGGAGTTTTATAAAACTATAGTTCAGGGGAGGTGAATTTAAACAGAGAATCCACTCTTAGAAAACAAATATGTTCTCTTATGTCTTGCTCAGCTCACTGTTGCAAGATGTTGTGCATACCAAAAGAAGAAACGGATTTCAAGAACAGGTTAGATAAGTTGAAGAAAGGTCCATCAAAGGGTATTACATTCTCAATATGTATTTTAACATCAGGATCACAAAGTCCATGACCACTTAGTCATTAGAAACTGGGAGATATATCAGAGGAAATACTATTATTAACTGCTGCATTTATTTTCTTAAGCATCTGCTCTTGGCCATTATAGGGAAAGGATACAAGGCTACGCAGAGCATTAATCTGACTACTGGGCTCTTTGGTGCCTGTTCAGCCCTTGCAGCCACACAGGATCAAATGGTAGAAATGCTCTTTCAAATTCTCTCCTCACCCTGCGCTGAGAGTGTTCTTCCATGTTCCAACACATGTTTTCTTGTCTTCCAGAAGTGGATGAATTTCACAGATTGAGCAAGCAAGCAAAACTGACTGGCCTTTTCAGGCAAGTCATTTGCTGATGACTGACTTTCACCCTTGTTTGAAGGGGACTGCCCTGCATTTCTGTTAAGTGTCTCTGTTTCAAGTGAACTTTCTTCCTCACTCCCTGTGATGAACAGAACATGCTGATTTAGGAACACAGCCAGCAAAATGTTTGTAGCTCATTTCAGTGTTAGTTTATGGATCTATAATCATCTCTTTTTCAAGAGAGTATGTCACTCTTCCCCCTGCCCACCCCCCCCCTCCCATTGTGGCAGTTTACGGTAAACTGAAAAGTCTACAGATAGATGCAGTTATCTGTAACCTTGGGCCACTTTCAGCTGTATCAACTGGAACATAAGCAAACAGAATTTAAGAAGGACATCAGCAAGTTCCTGGCTGAAACTACAAACAAACTTGAATTGGAGTCATTGAAGTTAGGGCGTATTAAAATACAAATGGGACACTCCAGCTACTCAATAAGAGGAATGTGGGAAGAAACATAGAACTGGATTCTTTTAGATGTAGATGATTTCCCTGGCAATCTGTGATTTTCGTAGCATAAGAGAGAAGACCTTGTTCAGTAACGTGAAAGCATAAAGGCTTTTTGAAGAAAAAGGTTTCCAGAATCTATTATGAACATTACTTATTTTTTCATAGAGTTTCTACCTTAGCCAGTTGTTGTAGTAATCATTGTTTCTAGTAAGTTTGATTTAGGACAAATACTTATAAAGAATAAATCCAAAGTGGTTAACATCTGGCAAATTGTAGGCCAATAAAACCCATGTCTAATGTGGGAAGTGTAATGTAACTTTACTAAGAAGTGTTGTTGAGCTTATCTGAAATAAATTGTAATACTGCTTTTGTTGTAAAAGTAGTTGTGGGTGGGTTATTTGTATTGTAGTTGCCTTGTGTCATAGAAGTTGAGGCATCCAAGGTCAGTTCATGCAGACTGGTTTTGGACAGATAAGATTTATAACTTGGGCATAGCACAGCTTGAGACAAATCAGTAAGTTCTGCTGTAGCCAGGTCATCTGTCGACGCATAGGACTGGCAGCAGTAGGTTTAGGGTTGGAGCTGGGAGAAGGTCAGTAGGTAGGGCTTGGGGCTGCTGTTCAGATCAGCGACAGCTGAGTACTAATGCAAAATGGAGAAGAGCATGGAAAACTGCAGCGTGGCTGGCAGCAGCTGCTAGCTGTGCGCTGGTGCAAAGGTGCAGAGAATTCCCGACTTAGTGTTGCTGTTGAATTTGTATCAACAGTAGCTGAGAACAGTAGACTTAAGAATGCTTTTGAAAACTGGACTAACTTTGGAGTAGGCTGAGGCCATTCAGCCTGCATCCAGCCCTGCTATAGGTCTGTGGTCACAGAAGTTTCTTAGAAGGGGTCAGTTACTTGCACAGGCTGGGCCGACTGTTCAAGACTATATTTAGGGCTGGAAAAAAGCAACTTCCAGGCTCAACCTCATCTTGTGCATCTGTGTGGCACTGTACTGGACCTAATGAACTTGCCACTGAGGCCGTGATGCAGACAGAGATGCTCCAGTTGCCTATCTGCCTTTTTTGTCTTTTGTTCCCTCTTGCTCTGAATAACAAAAAGTGGACTGTGTCCTTTGGTTGAGAGCATTAATTAGCCAGTGTGGTTAACATCTGTCATATCTGGTTTATCTTTGCTCATTTCCGGGAGCAAATTACACGTGCAGTTTAATGTTAGATAGGGTTTTACATTTTTTGAGTGTTTAAAGCTTTATAGTATTAATTGGTAAAGGTACAAGTACACCTGGAATTGTTACTGCAAGAGTTTGTTTTTCAAACTATATTTGAAGTCTGAAGATTTGGCACAAAGGCTTCCACAAATAGATGCAAAAGATTTATATTTTTGTATTACTATATATTACTATAAAGTTAACTGATTTGGTGTCAGGAATGGCTTGTTGAAATTATACCTAATTAAATATTTGGTACTGTTTTCTGAAAAAAAATTTTTTTTTGAGTTTTGGCTGGTTTGACACAGGAGGCCAAATCTGGATTGGCTCTTGACTTTTCATAAAACGTAATATTCCTGCTTTTTATATGGTAGCTTATTTGGCACATCTGTCAATAAAACTAAAGGAACTCAAATTCCTGATGAATAAAATATATCAATCACAAACTTTTGACTTGTTCTCTGTTTATGTTGTGCTTAAGTATGCTTCAATTGTATTAGACAGCTTCTTGTCTTCCTATGACCTATGTGAAAATGAGTTCTCGCATGGGGAAAAAAAAAAGCTATCTTAAATTGCTTTGTTAATGAGCTTTTAAGCACAACTTTCAAGGAAGCTATCTGTAAGATACTGATTCTATATAAAAAATATAAGTTATGGAGAAACAGGTGACACTTTTGCTCTGGTCTTTTTAGAGAAGCAGTTCTCTGAAAATATCTGCAGAAGTGAGGGAGAATTTGTGAAAATAACTTCAGTGTAATTTCTAAATGCTGTCTGTTAAACAGATGGTAAAACTGCTGAGGCATGCTATGCTGACACCTTGCTGTTGAAGCAGCCAGCAGGGCTGAAGGTCCTGCAGAAACATACGTTGCATGATAACCATTGATCTGACAGTATGTATTTTCTCTATTTTGAAAATGCTGGTAGGTTCTTGTATTTCAGTATCGTAGATAGTTGATCATAGATGCCAACTAAAAAGAAATGCTTACATGTCATTAAAAAAACCCCTTCCGCTATCTACCTCTCCCCCTTAAAAATAAAGGAGACTGGGACTTTAATGAATTCCACGCAGCAAAGTATTGCTTTGCAGGGTAGAGAAAACATTACTTTTAGAATCCATGAATTTGGTAAGATCTTAACATAATTGAATTTTGCTTTTTTGAAACTGCTTTTTTCCCATGCTGAATAGCATATGCTGGCAGTATTTTATGGAAGAAAAAAAGCTCACTTTTCTCAATTTAGAGTTCAAGAGAACCAAATAATGTATTCGGCACAGCATGAAAAGAAAAATACTTAAAGTTGCTAGTGTAGCTCAGGAAAGTTTTGGGTTTGTTGGTTTGTTTTATTTTGTTTTTTGGGGTTTTTTGGTTGTTTTTTTTCCTCATTCTTATCAAGCTTGTAACTAATGTTGATGTTTGGGTGTTTAAGCAGGAAGAATGTTGGTTTTATAAGGGATCTGTTGAGCTCTTGTTTTCTTAAGCAGGGATAGTCCAGATCACTGTTTGTTTTTTCAGTTTGAATTGACACTTTGTATTCCCTCCAATAAAAGTTGTATGTTTTATCATTTTGCTATACAGCTGTAGATTTCTGTGTGAAGACCGACTTACGCACAACTAGCTGTCTGTTTAGTCAGAAAAAGACTGAAAGACTGGGAATATACTTAGGTTCTAATTCATGCACTAACACCAACAAAAATCAGTCACAAAAGCTGGTAGAGGAAAGACCTGTTATTTCAACACCCTGGTCTTACACAAGAGCTGTTTCAAAAGGCACTGTGGTGAATCCAGCAATTAAGAAAGGCGTTAAATTCGGTTAACTGTCTTCAAACCTGATAAATGACGAGTAATGTTCTCAGTGCTGCACTTAAGTGTGTGACTCAGATAAGCATGCCTGTTTAAAATCTACTTCTATCCAGTTTCTGATGGGAATTGCAGAAAAAAAAAATCCAAAATCTTAACCGTTAAGGCTTATTAAGTATATATATCATAAAATAGATGAAAATTAGTTTTGGACTGGATTACTTTCTTTCAGTGCTTTTCCTCTTTGAGCACTCGCTTTGGCATTGCACTAGAGTTCTTTAAATGAACTTTATACAGCAGCTGTCTGTCTTCATGTGTTTTTAATAACCTTATATAGACTAAACCAATGAATCAGGAAAATAAAAGGCTTCTTTGTTAGTGTACTATATCATTAATTGAGGTTTATGCACTTACGGTTTGGCAAGCAGAAAGTTTGAGTTCTCTGGCTGTTAAGAAATTGGAAGTTGACGAGAACAACTGACCCACTTGTCTGTCTTGAAAAAACTGGGATGCCTGCTCTCATGAAACAGAGATCCAAACAGTTTCAACTCCATTGGCATTTAATTGTTAATGTGCGCAATGTCTGTTTCAAAGCTTCTTTGGCACTTCTTTGAAGGCAGTTAGTCAGCTTGTTATAGTGAGGCACATTGCTGAAGAGCATTCCTGCTATCTGATCTATGTATTAGTTGTTTGGAGGTCAACAAAAATCTCCACTGGAGGATTTTACTCTCTGGCTGGAGGAGAAAGTACTGTTAAAGGTTGGTTATTGAGGTTAGCTCTGCTAAAAATAGCAGGAGAGACAGCAGAATAATAAAGTGAATAACAGGAGCCTGTACTAAAATAATGCTGGTAGCAAACACAATGTTCTGAGGTTTTCTAAAATACAGCAGACTTTTGTCCCACATTCCAGTAATTTATTTGAAAGGCATGTTCCACTTGAGGATTGCCAAGAACTTTACAAATACTAAGCCTTTTAACATGTCTAAGGTATGCGCCGTGCCATTTTAAAAAGAACCTCACAGGCAAAAATGATAGCTGTATTTTTTCCAGAAGCTTGTGGTCTATAACAATACAGAAAATTTGCCTTCAGTAGTTCAGGGAAGCTTCAGGCTCTTCAGGTATGAAAACCTGTTGTAGCTTTCTATCTCAAACAACTTTGTGAACTAAAAAGGTGGTTGTGTTGTTTTTATTTCTGCTCCACCCCCCTTTAAATTGAATTTGTAGTGTGTTTGTCTTATGTTCAGATTTGAAGTTACATATCTCTAGATTTCTAGCATGTTATCATGTATGACAAGCTCTGCAGTCTAGTTGTGCTTTTTGGAGGTGTAAACATTAAAGCTTATACGAATCTGAGGCACTGGTTCTCCATATACATGTATGATTTAAAGATGAAATGGACAAACTTAGGACAACAGAGCTAAAGAAAAAAAGGTACCAGAATTATTAAGGGAGAAAACTGCTTCAAGAAATACTTATAGCCTTTAATGTCAGAGCCGATTGAATGGAGAATGCTGTCAATAGGATGAAAAATGAGTAGAATTGGACTGGAGTTTTAATACTGTAAAAAATTGGCCTTCAAAATTAAAAATATAGTTGTGCTAGAAAAAAGTTGAAACACATGGCTTTGCCCTGAGATGAAGGCAATAGATCTCAGTGAGATGCAGAGCCTCATAGTGGAAAGCTTTATGGAAGGAGGCTGTCAAAATCCTTGGGTGATGAGTTTGAATACAAGCTTGTTGTACACCAACGGGTTAGGAGAGAATAGGCACCAAATCTTTTGTTAGCTGGAAAAATCAGGAAGACTAGAAATCTAGATACTGCACAGGCTACACTGTTGAACACTTTCACAGTTCCTTACTCTGTCTATGCGAAAAAATGTAGTCCTGTTATAGTGTAGATTTTGAAAAATGCCATAGGCTTATATGTACATTTTGAAAATTTCATGCACTCTTGGTTTTAGCACACAGGCAGTGATATGTCTTCATGTTAAATGACCCATATAATACATTTTCCTGCTTTTGTGGAGGTTCGCAAAGGCTTTCAAATCACAACTCAGCATATGCTCCAGTAATCCAGTAAGAAGTCAAGTAAAGTACTTTAACATTGGTGGTGATTATTGGCAAATACTGAAATTACTTATGTAAATTACTAAAATCTTAATTTCTTTGGCAGGCAAAAATCTATGATCAAAAGTAAACTGTACAATGATGCCATGTATTGTTAGTCCATCCCCTGGTACTACAGCGTAGGCTGGAGGGAATCAGGCTGCAAAGCTGCTGCATTCTTAGCCTGGTTGTAGTAGGACAGTCCAGACATCCAAGTCAGGGCAGAATCTTTCAGGTTTTAGTTGTTAAAACTAAACTCCACAATGTGTGTAGGCAAATGGTATTCTTTCATAGATATAATGAATTTTAGCACACTTTCAGATGTCAACAGAATGTTGGGCAGGGGGTAAGGGTGATGCCAATCTTGAAGCTCCTGCTGCCAGGCTTGAGACCACTGGAATTGCTGGAACTTCTGAAGCACTTGTCACAGATGAAACTTATTTTTGCTTCGCCTTATTTTTGACAGTAGCTATATTATTTTGAAAGGAAAAAAAAGTTTATATTTGCCTGTTTTAAACATCTGCCTAGGCTTATAGAAATTGTCAGGCGGTTCTAGGAGGAAGGTCTTTAGTTCTGTGTTAACCTGTGGTAAATGTTTAGTTGCTTAAGCATACACCAAGACAATTATTTTACTGAAACAGATAAGGGAAAAAATGTCTTTACTCCTTGCCCTTTAGGATGATGTTTCTACTGGAGATGCTGACAATCTCGGTCCTGATGCTGAACAACTCTCTCCTGTTTGATTAGCATTAGTCTATATGATTTTTAAAAAAAACAATCTAAATCTCCACCCCAGCTCCCTCAAACCTCATTTATTTTGAGGAAGGCAGAACTGTCCAAGGCTCCGAGTGTTGAGTCAATCAGAACTCATTCTGTACAGAACAGGTTTTATTGTCTATACTTTAAGAGTGTCTTCAAATTCTTAGAAAGAGTTATGGTGCTATCAGGGCTTTGAAACAATGTTTTTAAAACACTTTGCAACTTTAAACTTTCTGTGTTTTTTGTTTGTTTTTATTTTCCATAGACGCGAGATGATTTTCTTGGGCAAGTGGATATTCCTCTTTATCAGTTACCGGTTTGTACTTTTTGGTTTTGTTTTAAGACTGTGAAAGGGAAAAATGATTCTGTATGCAACTGTATTAGTCATCTAAGAAAGCTAACCATACTGCTAATATAAGTGGTTAAGTTTTCCTACTCTGCGGGTTTCTTTGTTTGGTTTTCTTTTGTGGATTTCTAGTGCGTAGCTTACCTTGTGTTTAGACGTTGGTTTCTGCTGCTATGAGAGTTAGGAGTCCTTTTACCTTTTTCAAGAATAAAAATGCAAGGTTTGAAACAGTCTTAAAGACAAGAAGAGATTGTAATTATTGTTGTATTTCTTAAAATATTTTCCTTAAAGTCTACAAATTTACTTTTAATATTCCTTATTCCCATAAACAGATAAAGAGGGTAAGTGGGAGATAGAGCTAGTGTTGTTTTATACATCTTTTTTTATTATTATTTTAGTTTTTGTATTCCTTTTGCAAAGCACATGGTTAGTTTTAAAGAAAGATCACCAAGAACGCTGAAATAAGTAAGCCTTTTAATTTTCTTCTGAGATCTCCAAACACTAGTGAATACTAACAGATTTATTAGCAACTGTTTTAAAGACAGGATAACAACTGTAGCAAAACAGAGCCGTGGTTCTTTTACTCCGGTAAGAACTGTGCCAGGAGTAGTTACAGATTATGTCCTGTTTCCCACTGTACCTGGGATGCGAGATCCCACGAACTGCTCTCCCTCAGTCAGGTGGGTTGAAAGACTGGCTGTAATGCCCCACTGGAGAAGACTCTCTCTGTGTTTCCACTTCCCACTAATAAGCTGGACAGTGATATCTGGAGTCTTCTGGAGATATTGGTGCATTTCCTTTCCGGGTTTTTTTTTTTCAGCATCAACTAATTTATAGAGGCTCACCTGAGTATTTTCATGGCTATTTTCTTACCTTCCTCAAATGTCAATTTTTCCCTGTCTCCTCTTTTTCTGTCTTCCTGGTTCTTTGTTCTTAATTACTTGGTCTTGCCAGAAAAATCCGTTGTACTTTATTGGCCCAAATACAGGTGGATTTTTTGAAAGTCTTTCATTTACATAAGTAAATATATCTTGGATAAATAAAATCAGTTTATAAATTCTTTATTACATGCTTTGGTTTTGCTTGATACTATGCAAATGCAGACTGCTCATAACTTAAAAGAGCTGGTAATCAGGGACATGTAAAAAGGGCAAATCATCTGCAAGGTAAGATAGTTGGCAGATACGAATTTGCTCTTTCCAAAACCAAAATGTATTGATCCAAGTGTAATCTAAGGCAAGTCTTGTTTTTGGAAAGTCAGAAGAATAATTTTAAAACTTAGATTAAGAAGGTAATCTTTCCCTTTTACCTCCTCTGTGATGTATTTCCACAGTGTCTTAGTGTGTGTGTTGGTAGAAATGTTGGGGGGGGGAGGAACAAAACCCAAGCTTAATTCCATTTTAGTTTCAGAGAAGTATTTACCTTAGTTATAAGACAATTCATTTTATAAGTATAGAACCTGATCTTGCAGGGAATACCAGTGTAACACGTATATCATTACGGGATTGAAGATATGCATTTTAATTCAGTGAAGGTAGAAGACTTCAACTTGAGTGTAGTATTTCTGAACTGCATTAATAAGAACTTATACTGAAATGTCTGAAATACAAGAGAGCATTTTTCTTTCTGAGATTTGGTGTAATAGTTGTCACATTCACTAAACGTAGCCAGCTTAATCGTAGAACTGTTTCATAACAAAGCTCAACAGTTCCAAATAAAATTCTAAAATCTCTAACTTAATAATGTCTAACCTTTAGATTCTGGATTTTTTGTTTGTTTCTTTCCAATCAAATGTTGACACACATTAGATGTTTTTTGAAAATACTTTTATGGAATTGGTTCAACCTTCGAGAATTGCATCATGTACCATTGTTCTTAATTATAAGGCCTACAAATACAGCAATTGCAAGTTTTTCCTCGTATTATACAGTACTTCTTGAAACAGATAAAATGTATTGATTATCAAGAGCCTGGAGTTACTCCCCAGAATTTACAAACAGCTGAAAAAGGGGGGAGAAAACCTCTCCAAACTAAAAGACTCAAAAAAGAGATCACAAATGTTCCTAAACATATGGTATTGTAAAAATCAAATGTTTTTGTAAGTATTGCAGAAATTCAGATGGATTATAAATATTTATGTTAACCAGAAAAATAAGTATCTTTGTTTTCTTTAAAGATCCCTCATGTGTATTTCTCTACCCACACCTGGAATGTATATTTATAAAATGATGTCTGTTTACCTCTGACATTGCTCAACAGAAAGAAGCACACTTGTGTGAATCAGAACAGAGATGTTCTCAGAATGGATTCTTCTGTGATTTTTTATCCTCAAGTCCTAAAGCTAGAAATGGCTTTTTATGTACGTTCTGTGTTTTTTAAAAAAAAAAAAAAAAATTGAAAAATACTGAGGGAGGAAACATTTATGGTAGACCTTTTAAATATGAAAACTGAGAATCCATTTCTTGATTTCAGGCTAAACAGGGTTTTTTTTCTGTGCTTCAGAAACTAATATATGTATACACTGAAAGGTAACTTTTTTGTTTTCTTGAACGAGGGAATTAGCCTTATTACTAAGATTAAAGCTGGTATTGCTATTACTGTACCTAAACCTATAATTTAAATTTTAAAATTTTATATGGCCTTTAAAGAAACTCATTGTAAATTTCTGATAATTTTCTTTAACTTCAAGTGTTTGATACAGATTTTTCTTGAAAAAACTTCTCTTATTCCAGACAGAAAATCCAAGTATGGAGAGACCATATACATTTAAGGATTTTGTTCTTCATCCAAGAAGGTTAGTAAATATCACATAAAAATTCTAACTTTCATATCTAAACAATGCTGTTAGGTAATAACTTGTGCATATGTAAATATTGTCTAAATTTTTATGTTTTCTTGAGAGAAATTTGAGCACCAACGGAGTAAGATATTTGTGGTTCTACTAAAAACTCAGCATTTGTTTAAATACTTAGAGATTATTTGGTAAGTCTAAACCATTTTTCTTCAGGCCATCATAAAATTCACATTATGACTTCATCTGAACAATTTACTGTTTCGCTGAACAGTGAAATTGGTGACCAGTGTTATGCCATAACTCATCCCTTTTCGACTTGAAATTGTTTCCTGCCTTCCTGTCTCTTTTGTTTGTCTGTTTCTGTAAGCAGTTTCATGTGACCTTAATTGTAAACATAACAAAACTTAATCTGAAAAGCTGTTTAACATTTAGGAAGGCCTGTGTTTAAAAAAAAAACAAGGGATTTTTAAATGATAGGTAACACTTTGACACTGATATTAGTGTTATGCATTTCATGTTTGTTTTTAAAATGTAGATTCTTAACCTAAATCTGAGCAGTTTTTAGGAACTTTTGTTAGAAATAAAATACATAAAATGCATGTCAACATTTTTCAGATAATAGGTTCCACATCAGAATGTGTGGGATCTATAGATCTTTCTCACCAATGTTGGTAGCAGAATTATTTTTTAAGTATTTTACACTTCTTGATTTTTGGCAGATCAATGGTTTTGACAGAGTTAGTGACTGTCAGGTTTAATTTTGATCTCCTGTTTTTCTGAATTTAATATTTCTTATCCTATAAACTAAGGAAGAATATTAATTGTCTTGACAAAAATTAATTTCAATTGTCATTTGTTAGTCAAGGATCTGACCTCTTCCTGTAGCGGCTACCACATGGATTTGACAATGCTTTGTACTAAGAGATACTGCCACAGGTTCAGGCACTTTTCTGCCTTGAAATCTTACTGTAACTTTTAGATGTTTTAGTGTTGTTAATGCATGTTCTTCAATTTTGCTCATATTTGCATTTACTTAGACAGGAATATTAATAATAAGGTTACTACCTTCCCAGTACCTCAAGCTGAGTAAGAATTATTAACATATTAATACCCTGAAATAAATTACTTTAACTGTCGTATTGGAAAGTAAGATAGTAGGTTACTTCCTCTTTCAAAGGGACATGGGCTTTTCTGAAACCAAAATACGATGTGAATGAACATGTTTATAATCCAACTTGAAATGTTTTTCTGGATATCAGGAAATCTAATTCACTTTTTCTGCGTGGCAAGAAAAAAAAGCCAAGTAATAGATCTTAGTGATGTGGGAGGTATTTTTGTTTTCTTCATTTTAATAAGATGATGTGCAGGTATCCAGCTGACTCACTAGTGATATTTTCAGGACTCTTATTTTCTTTTTTTTTTATACCAGTAGTCAAACGGATGAGATAATCTGGCAGATTTCTTTATCAAGTGAAGATACTAAATAAAGTCAATATGGGGAAATCTTATTTTCAGGCTTCTAATGATGCATTAATCTAACTACAGAGAGGCAGGTGCTGAAGTATATGAGCTTGCTGTAACTTAAAGTTTTAGGAAAAGTAGTCCGTTAGGTTGAAATAAAACTTGATAGATTGTCTGCACACAGTCAAATTATTATAATTATATGAATTAAATTCTCATTATTCTTATCTTCTTGTTCTTTATTGTTATGCATTGGATACTAGGGAAGTTTTCAAAAGTGTGAGCTGGAAAGAAAGGTTTCCAGTTGTGGTACCTAATATCACGGTGTATTCAGAAGTCTAAAAACTCGATACTATTCTAGAACTTCATTAATTTAAACTATAAAAAGCCAAGTTTGTGTTGAGAAACTTAAGAATAATCCTTTAGCTGTGCTTTTTTAGCTATTTTATTTCCACGTAACAATTTTGGAAGTGCAAAATAATAACATTTTATTTTCTGTTCTGCAGCCATAAATCCAGAGTTAAAGGCCACCTTAGATTAAAAATGACTTACTTACCTAAAAGCAATGGGTCTGAAGAAGAATCCACAGAACAGGCTGAAGAATTGGAGGTGGGAAAAGATGTATTTATTGCTGAAAATCCTAGCAAATGTCTTCAGCTATTAAGGGTAGCTACAGTAAAAATGAACGTTAGGAATCACTAAGCTATAAACAGTGTTTTAGAAACAAACCAGCTAGAAGCAATTGCTTGTATCTTGCATAAAAGTAAGCCTGCATAAAAAATCTGGAGCAGTTTTTCTAACTAAAGGAGGGGCTTTGTCAGTATATCTGAAAAAGACGACATACATTAGGCTTTTGGTTTTGTTCTGGTACTGACTTGCCATATCTCTATGTAACTTTTCTTGGTTTAGAGTTAATGTAAGTATCCTTACCCAGTATTTTTACTGCTGTTTAACGTTGTTTGATCCCAGCCTGCCAGACACTGACATCTTGCTGGTTTTAGAATTTCAGCTCTCTCCAATTTATGAGGAAATTTTGATCTTAACTACTCTACATTTGTAATCTTTTGTAAGCATATCCAGTTTAGATCAATGGTTTTCTTTTCAAGTCTTAAACAACTCTATTTAGCATTATCACCTTTGCTGTAATTAAACTTCCTGTTACAAAATGGTATGCTCATCTGACTAGTAAATTTGCAGCATATGTATGAAATTTTATTTACTTTTTTTTAATCTGTTCTCTGAATGCTGTTTATTTTCCTGGAATAAACACTTTTGATGCTAATATGTTTAAGGAACTTGAGTTAAAAATGAGATTTCTGCATGCATAATTTGTGCTATCATTTCTTGAGAAATACACACCATAAACCCCCAAGCCAATCTTACTGGCTTAAGATGTAGTAGAACTGCACCTTAAAAGGGAGATGGTTTAATAAACTGAGATACCTTTTCAACATCGGTAATATTAAGGTAGTTAATATTATTTATCTCTTAGCCTGGGTGGATTATATTGGACCAACCCGATGCTGCTAGCCAGCCACAACAGCAGCAGCAGGAATCTCCTCCGCTGCCTTCAGGCTGGGAAGAAAGGCAGGACATCCTTGGAAGGACCTACTATGTCAATCATGAATTCAGAAGAACACAGTGGAAAAGACCAACTGCTCAGTATGTCTTTTGGCCTAAAAATTCAAGCCTTATATTAACTAGTGTAAACTAGTTCACTCTAGTTACGTTGAAAGCAAGGAGAACTTGAAAGTGAACAGCTTGAGATTTAGGAGAGAGCTTTCCATTGCTTAACCTTCAAGCCCATGTGTCATGGTCACTGGCTAGCGGTCAATTTAACTGCACATAACTCTTCCTGTTCTCTGGAATTATGCATTCAAATAAAAACTGATTGCAATTGTAAGCGATAATAACTATAGTAATGGAAAGGAAATTATTTTCCAGCTCAGCCTAGTTCCTCCTTCCCAACAGGGACTGCATTAAACGATTTACCTTGGTTTTCTCAGATTTTTTTTTTTTTTTTCCCCTTAGCATCTGAATTACAAAAATAATACCTGGAATGTTATCTCTTGCTTTAGTTTAACTTACACTTCACATTGACATGAATGCTTATTCTTTTTAAACAGTTTACATAAATTTTTATAGCTCATGACTGTTTCTTTTTCTTCTGCCAAATTGACTATAATGTGTGTTTCTGCTGTTAGCCTAGCTTACTGTTGACAGATAAAACATGGCTACTGTGTGCTGACTTCCTCCCCCAACAGGGACAACATAGCTGTTGCAGATATTGGTAGCGTGCAGTTGGAGGCCCAGCATGTGTTCACTCATCGGCGACAGATATCGGAGGATACAGAAAATCTAGACAACAGAGACTCCCCCGAGGTAAAAACAATCTCTCTGGGAGTCTGAAATGCATGTAATTTTTTAATCTAGTTAAAAAGCTTGTCTTAACTATTTGTAATTTGGAACTACTTTTTCAAAATGTTTTTCCCTTATTTTCTTTTTAAAGAGCTGGGAAATTATAACTGAAGATGAGGCAACAATGTATAGCAATCAGAACCTTCAAATACCTCTCTCACAGAGTAATTGTGATATACAGACTCACCTTGCAGAAGAATTGAATACTAGACTTACGACCTCTGGAAGTTCAGCTACTGGCCAGTCAGCAGTCTACACTGTAAATCATTTTTCTCATTGTTCTAACATGCAGAAATATCTATAATATTTTGCACAAAATGTTACTACTGGTAGAATTAGATCCATAAATACTTCATATTAACAACTACATTTTTAATTTCAGCTCAAATGCAGAAAACGTAAGAGTAATCCTTTTACTATAGAACCCCATCTAAGCAAACACTTTATTCTTCCCCACTTTGCTTATATGAATTTCTGCCTTAGATTTAAAACAGACTTACGTTAACTGTTTTTCAGTCTGTAAATCTACCTCTTACTCTAATGTCGTAGAGTACTGCTGAAAACTACAGATGAAGGAAGCTGTCTGTATCCTGAAAGCTTATTTCTAAGGGAGTTGTGCTATATTGGTTATTTTTTCCACTAGGGCAAGTTTTAATATAACTCATTTTTCATTGTGAATATTGGGATAAAGTTTTATGATTGGACTGAGTAAACCTGGTGACTCCATAGCAGTGAAAAAGGGACCTTGCTCATATAGTTCCACAGCCCTCGCACCACTTATAAAACTTGCCTGATCTCTTAGTGAGTCTGTTCAGCTTGCTAACCCAGAAGAAAACTATTCTCTTTTTTCCCCCAACTCTGTTTTTTTACTGTTTTAGCAAGCTGAAACAGCACCTAGGTTGTCTGACAAGCATTACACTGGCAGGAGTACATAGCCAGGAGTGAGACTGGTCTTTTTGGTGGTAGCAAGCAATTAAATAAGCTCAGCTGTCTTGTGAAACCCGAGCTCCACAAACAGCCTTGTAACCTGATATGTGACTTGAGAAATGCACTGTCCATTGAGGAAAGCCTGCAGAGGTGACCTAGACCATCTAGTCTGTAAGATTTTGTATTTAAATAAAATCATTAGCTTTTATGATGCTGAGAATGCCATTCCAAATGTAAATTTGGAATTGACCATGTTTTTCTAAGTCTGTACAAAGGCATCACCAGTGTTGCTGGAAACAGCAAAGTAAGACTAACAAGACTTTATTTGATCTCTGCTATTCAGAATCCTGTGGATAGCAAGAAAACTTACTTCAGCTTGCTTGGGTGGCCTAAGCAAAGGAGGAGGCACATGTTCAAATTATTGGCAAGAGCCAGCTAGAATTACAGTCTTGCCTCCCTTCACCTCTGTCACGCCCAAAAAAGAAAATTTTAAAACTTAATCATGCTTTTTCTTTGAAGTATTCTAAAAGGGTATGTAGATAGGGAAAAATCCTTCAAATAATCTGGGAAGTTCTTGAGCAAGATGAAATATAGTTGCTTAATTGTAGCAGATGAGATCTAAATAGGGCTGTAGGCAGAAAGGTGGATGCATATGCAAAAGTCCAGGGATTAAATTACTCTTCTCAAACTGGATGTCTCAGACTCTCATATCTTGTCATTATTAACTTAATCTACTTTCTGAAAAGTTGTGTTAGCTCACAGGCTTTAGTGTACCGACAAGATAACGCAGTAAGTTCTCTACTGTAAATTCAGTTGTAATGTAACTGGTTGCGATTAACTCTAATGTTTTAAGTGCCAAAACATCTATTGTTAGGGTTTTCAGAACTTTCACAAGCCTCTGTGTTATTCTGTTTGAAGGTAATAATAGACACTGTGAACTTAATGTTTCTAGCAGTGTTAAAGCAGTATTCCAAAATATTGTATTAAATCAATGTTTCAAAACAAATAAGACACTTTGTTCAAGGTGAAAACTGTAACAGTGTAAAATGCGATAACCATTGTTGACTGTTTGCTGCCATTCTTAAAGCTGCAGTGATAGCTAATGTCATTCTTCTTCACTACTTCAAGAACCATTCCAGCAGAAGAGGTAGTCTGCAAACCTACAGAGTTGAAGAGCAGCCTGCACATCCAGTGGTACGTCATTTTCCAAAAAACACAGGCTTGTGTAGCAGAGAAGTTGAAGGATTTTCTTCGTGTAAAACTTTTTTTAACTATGTATTATGTGCTGACGTTTTAAATGAGATTTGGCTGCCTTCTGGCAGCTGTCCTGACAAAATTGGAATTATGAGTCTAGTAAGATTGGAGTTCAGTTGTAAAGCTTTTGTGTTCCAACTTTGTGGTTTTGGTTTAACATTAGTTTAACGCATGGATAGAGCTTGCAGAAAGAAGTAGTCTTCCCATGAAGATGAGTTTTGTTTTTCAAATTGTTTGCTTTATAATTAAAAGCTCTACCACCATTCTTACATTATGTTTTCATGGTGACATGGTAAACTTAGAATAAGCTCATAGCCAGAAGTACTAGGCTGGATCAGCCATGCCTAAACCAGGTGTATAAATGAATCCTCTTAGGTGAGGAGCTTGAATTTAAAAAAGGAAAAAAAAAAAAATTCTCACTTCACAGTATTCAGTAAGGATTTAAATACTGCTTTTCTATTTTATCCAGTTTGCAAAAATCATGAACCTTCTGGATTATAATTCTGTTTTGTTGTTTTAAGTTGACAGGAGAAAGCCTTTTCAGAGTTTCATAGTTTCCTTAACTGTTTTTCTTCTGTTATCACTAATGTTTAGTTACTGCCCACTTCATCTGGATTACCCCCAGGCTGGGAAGAACGACAAGATGAAAAAGGGAGGTCATATTACATAGATCACAATTCCAGAACCACTACCTGGATAAAGCCAGTTGTACAGGTACTGTTTGTCTTCTAACTATTAATGGTATTATTCATTTAACCTTTTAAATGTCTCACATAATAGAAGTAAAGTTTAGAGACCTCTTTGAAACAGAACATGTGAAAGGCATAAACTGGTAAAGCACTACATGAAATATCTGAGAGAAGGCAATGAGAGTTAGGAACAGTAATATTTATGGCAACTCACTTTACTATTAGTGTACCAAGAAAGCCTGATGGCAAAGCCTGAAAGACTTCTTTTAACCCTGGTAGCATAATCAGTGACTTTTAATCAATGTTGTTGATATTAGACAAAAATATATTGCTCTACAGGACTTTGATTTTGGGTTTGGTTTTTTTTTTTCTGACCATTTACCATAGATTGCTATGGAAACAGGCCAGTTGTCAGCTGCGCAAAGCATTTCTATAGGAAGACAACCACAAGCAACATCAAGTGATTCATCACAACAGTCTTCTCAGCAGCAGCCTGAAATGGAGCAAGGATTTCTTCCTAAAGGCTGGGAAGTCCGACATGCACCCAATGGGAGACCATTCTTTATTGACCACAATACCAAAACTACAACATGGGTAATGGAAAACTCCTCTTACGGGCTAAAGTTCAAGTCCCTCTCAAGTCAAAGCTTTGCTGCTTTCAGCAAGCTTCTGTAGATTTCTTTAGTGCCAAGATAGCTGTGTCATATCTGTTAAGGAACAGATGTAATAGATATTTTAAATGACTTTGCGTTTTTATTATGAGCAGAACATTATGAATTTTACAAACTGTATTGGCACTTGAAAGTTTGGCTTGAAAGAAGGAAAATACTGCTGTATATAGGAGTCCTTTTCACAGATGTAAAGCATCTCCTAAATGACACTTCTGTCATAACTGTAAAACTGTGATAGCTTACATGCGCTGTTAACAGAAATCAGTTTTGTAAACTTACCTTCAACAGGAAATCATTACCTTGAATTCATCACATGGTACAGTGCACAATGCAAATTTCTGTGAATTGTTAAGAAAGCAGGCCAGGTGCAGCTGCAATATGGGTGAGGGAGTTGTACAGCTACAGTTCCACAGAGTGGCACTGCACACTACTAGGCAGTGCTAATAGATGGACTTAAGCATTTAAAGAGTAGGTCAGTACTACTGTCAGGTGAAAGAGAAACAGAGAAATCCATTAAATTGATGCAAAATGAGTATTAATTTCTCCAGGATTATGGAAAGACCTAATTTAACACAAACACTTTCCCCCTACCCCCTTAAGAAAACCCAAACCAAACAAACAAAAAAAACCCCACCACCAAATGTAACAAGCACAAGGTATGCCAGAAACTGTGTGGAAAGATTAATTCGACTCAATTACACCAAAACTGAGTTGAATGAGGGGATTTATGTGTGTGTGTGTGTGTGTATATATATATATATAAATAAAATAAAGTGAGAGGTCATTAGAAGATGATTGTAAACTATTGGAGGGCTAAGAATCCCCAAGGAACTACCTGGCTGCAGAATATGCAACGATTATCTAGTTGGTACTAGGCATATTCTTTACACAATCATTAATAAAGAGGAAAAAATTAAAAGCAAAATGAAACAACAAAAGGATTTTAACATGGTGCTTGCTTTGTTTTCAAAGGAAGATCCAAGACTGAAAAATCCTGCTCATCCAAGGAGAAGGACTTCCCTAGATCCAGTAGACCTGGGGCCGTTGCCAGTAAGTAAACCGTTTTATACTTGTTTTGCAGATACAACAATTTAAATACTTAAATTAGCCCTATCAAAACTTGCACATGAGAAAATGCTGCCTGCTGTTTTCATACAAAAAATACTCTATTTTGAATTCCAGTGGTGAGAGTAGATGGAGCTGGGGACTGCCCCCAGCTGCAGATCATGTTAAGTTTTATGCAAACTACATGGTCAGAAATTTGTAATAAAAGTGTCTCCTCCTTGCAGCCAGGGTGGGAAGAAAGAACTCACACAGATGGAAGAATATTCTTCATAAACCACAGTATGTACAATTATAGTATTCTCCCCCCCCCTCATCATTTTGTTTCTGAACATTATCTAAATTAATGGAACTAATTAAGAAATGTCTTGCAGACACAAAGAAAACACAGTGGGAGGATCCTCGACTGCAGAATGTGGCAATAACTGGACCAGTAAGCTTTCCTTATGTAGCTTTACATATTTTTCAAGAATATTGTTAATAGAATCCAAGCAAACTCTTGTCATTTATCAGGTATTCAGTCTAGATGAAACTTCCAGGATGTCCGAACAAGGCATTTGTATTTCTTTTTAAAGACTGTTTAGAAAGCTTTCTGTGGGAATGGTCTTTAAATGCCAGAAAGAAAAGTCAGTTCCCATAGTAGTAAGAAACTTTCCTTATAGACTGGGGGGGAGTTGGAGTGGGTAAGAAACTTTATTTTTTTGATCCACAGTGTCCAAAATAAAACTAGCTCAATTCATGAAGTGAACTTGGAAAAAAGGTAAAGGGGAAAAAAAAAAAAAGGCGGCTTTTAAAGGAATGAAATTCATTTCTAACTGAAAAATAATTATCTAGCCTTAATACTTAATCTGAAGTGCAAAATCACCAGGACTAATTGCAAAGATGGTACACATCATAATTATAGATGGGTTTTAGTGTTCAGCTGGTATCTGTGTTTATTAATAGCCCACATATGTAAACACCCTTTTCTGTCCATGGAAAACAGAGGTGTTTGTAGCCAGATCTCTCGTGATACAGCAAGGAAAAACTATGTTATGTAAGTCACCAAAGGCATTTTGGTCACTTTGGTCTGGGCCATTCAGTGATCTCAGTCAATCACATCAGCTAATAGTGAAGTGCGGGATACATTGTGTGGACCTGATCCGAACAAATGATCTGAACAAATAAGTACTTTTCATTCCAGATGTTTTGAACTATCCATATATTTATAAATTGAAAGTCTCCCCTGATACTTGTATTCCTGGTTTCTCAGGACTTAAATGCATTGTCTGTTTCACAAATATAGACTGGTTTATCTTACATTAATTGTTAGAGTATCTCAAGCACCTTTTTTTTTTTTTTATTTTTTTTTTTTTTTTTTTTTTTTTTTTTTTTTTTCTTCTCAAAGGCTGTGCCTTACTCCAGGGACTATAAACGGAAGTATGAGTTCTTCAGAAAGAAACTGAAGAAACAGGTTAGTAATCAGTAGGAATCCAGCAGAAGGTTAAGAAACTTACACCCCTAAAGAAAGTAAAGGTTAGGTTACAGTGAAAGGAAACTGAACTTTGTAGCCTGCTTAAGGAAGGTAAATTTACTGTCTGATCACAAATACATTTGTGAAGCAGCAACTTGGTAACAATTAGCAATTAACAATTATTGAACAGTAGGGTTTGTGACTTTATGCAGTGATGACACTGCAAGCAATCTAATTGAAAAAGCAGAAATTCCAAAGGGTTAAAAAAGTTGTGAACCTGGAAGTAGTTTGGAAATCACTGATCTAGCATGTAATAGTTTCTGGAACTCAGCATATGGAAATAGAAGGTCTCGGAATACATTTCAGACTGAGATCTTGATCAGGCTAGATGACTAATAAATTGTTATAGCCTTAAAATCTTAAGTTTATGAAACTCATTTACAAGCTCTAGTTTGAAGTGACACTGCCAGATATATTTATAACATACAGCATAAAAGACTGTAAATAGCACCTGGATATCCAGATAACAATGAATCTTTGCACAACTGCAATCAAATTTGGTATTCTTGGGAGATATTTTATATATATATAATAATAGCCTTTGAGTTTAGACCCATACTTCACCTTTTATGTACCAAGTCTGTCTCTAGCCTTTCTGAAACCAATGCATTTTAAGCTGATGTGTAAATTGCACACAATTATATATGCATCTGATTTTTTGTGTTCCTTGTCAAACAAGCTTGGCGTTCATTCAGATGTCATTATCCTAATCTGAGAAGTGATAGACAGCTTAGCCACACAATATAATCGTAGTATTTTGAGAAGTAAATACACATGTAGATTTTAAAGCATACATTACTATTGCCTTTTAAGTATTCACAAATACTAAATCACAATTAGGGTAATGGATTGATTTATATTGAGATTTAATTATTGAATACTATTTTAATCAGCTAAGTTTGGTTTTAGTAATTGATTCTATTGTTGTTTGGACTTTTTTCTGAAAAATTGATTTGCAAATAAAACCAGGAAAATTAAAAAAAAAAATTAGGCTTATTTACTGCTTTCTGAAATGAGGAAAAAGACCTATATATTTCAGCCACCACGTAAATTAGACATATAATATTGTACAGTATTTTGCAGGGTGGAAAATGACAAATAATGTGCTCCCCCACCCCAAGTAATTATTTTTTGTTTGTAGTTTGGATCGACCTATTGCTGGATATAGATAGGCATTACATTTAAAGGTAGCCTTCTATTTTTATTGGTTTTTATTTGGGACATTTAGGATAGATTATTTAAGGAGTATAAGAAAATAGAAAGGAAGCATATCTGAATGTGTGCTCTTCAGATTGATTTATTAAATATTTCTGCATTCAAGAATTCATTATTTCTACTCAGTGTGTGAGTAGGTCTTTGAAATATTAAGTTTCATTGCATCATCCTAATCTAGTCATGGAGCAACACAAATTGAAATTTCCTGTTCCCACTTTCACTGCATTTCTCAATTTTGCCTGAAGTAATTGCTGAAATAAACTGGCTGAAAACAACTGAAATCAAGAAAATACTCTGTTCTTGTATAGTGATTCAGTGAATCAGCAAATTTTTATTCCTGGTTTATTAGAGGCTTACTCTGAAAGCTCAGCAGCAAATATGAGCTCCTTGGGTATTTTTTATTTAAATACTTTCCTATATGGTAGTAAATATAAAACTTGTGATTTGTTCCTGTGACTTCAAATTTTAAGTGGACTGATTTTTATCTTACTATTGTAGGAATACTTGTTTGTCATGTATGTCTTAAGTAAAAGAATGGGACACCTAGCCTTATAGTTAGAATATTGAACTAAAAGGTGAAATAAGTCAGGTAAAATTGTTCCAAAATAATTTTATTTATAAACTCTGAGCTTTTTTTTTTATTCAAGCTTATAATATGATGAATTTTTCAGTGTTAAAAAAGATTATATGCCTTGCTGCATGCAGAACAACTGAGCATATGCTGTTACTAGTAAGAACTTATTTTAACCCTATTTTCTTCGTACGAAATAGGACTTAGTATCTCAAGCTCTCTGTGCTAGTTGAGTGGTATGTAAATAGAGCCTTTTATCAATCATATTGTGTTTCATATGTTTCCAAATTATTAAAGGATTTGTGTGCCATTCTTTGTTTACAGAATTTGCATACTCTGCAAGACTAAAAGGTGGTGGGGTTTGTTCTATTGTTCTATGTTTTCATATCTTTTTTTTTTTAGAGTGATATTCCAAATAGATTTGAAATGAAAATTCATCGCACAACAATCCTTGAAGATTCTTATAGAAGAATTATAGCTGTAAAGAGAGCAGATTTCCTTAAAGCAAGACTTTGGATTGAATTTGATGGTGAAAAAGGTTTAGACTATGGAGGAGTGGCCAGGGAATGGTTCTTCCTTCTCTCTAAAGAAATGTTTAATCCTTATTATGGATTGTTCGAATATTCAGCTACGTAAGTAATACAGGTCTGGACAACATGAAGACTACTAAAGGAAAGCAGTTCAATTGTATTTCTCATACCTACTTTAAAAACAGAATTACTTCTTTTTTCTTTTTTTTTTCCCACCCTCCCTGTCCTAAGCTATATAGAAGGGTTCAATTGTTAATAACTGCAATATTCTGCATCTGGTTCTTTGTTTGACAGAAGAATAATGTGGAGACAGTACCTGTATCTTTTTTTTCAGCAGTCTAACATAAGCCATGTCATGTTTGCATAGACAAGCGTATGCTTGCAACCACCTACTACTTACAGAAGAGGCAGTATTTAACAAATAATGTGGAGAATGTTATTCTGACTACTTTAAAATTAATAGGAGTTAAGCCCTTCTCTTTGTTATATCTCTAAATTAAAAAGGTAGTTTGTGGCGTTTTAAAACTTATTTCTGCTATGCTAACAGAATCTTCTATTGAGTGTTGTTTAATATTGGATTAGTGATTTATTAATCCAAATATTATTATTTTTTCAACTGAATGAAAAGTAATACCCGATTTAACCAGTGATGTCTTTCAGATCTTCAAATGTGGGACTGTTCCAGTAGTACAACATTTTGTTTTTCTTTCTCTTCCCTGCTCCCTCCCTCAACTTCAGAGATAACTATACTCTGCAGATCAATCCAAACTCTGGACTTTGCAATGAAGATCATCTCTCTTATTTCAAGTTTATAGGTCGTGTAGCTGGAATGGCTGTTTACCATGGCAAACTTTTGGATGGTTAGTATTAATTTTATGTAATAAGACATTTAGATTAATATAGTGCATACTTTTAATTTTAAGTTACATACTGTTCAATTTATTTGTTCTTCTTTAAAGCCTTTTTTATTCGTCCTTTTTACAAGATGATGCTTCAAAAACCAATAACGCTTCATGACATGGAGTCTGTGGTATGTAATTGGCATTATCATGTATGTTAGGATTTCATGTTCATATTAATTTTTTATATATATCTTTAATGACATTGTGAAGGTTGAAAGTGCATAATTCACAGATATTTTAGGCTACATCTTTTATAAGTGTAAGTTGTAGAGGAATTAAAACTTCCAGTGAAAATCAGAGACACCTAGACTGGTTGAAGTCGGTTAAAAAATTTTTAGACACTAAGGTTCTTAAAATTAAATATAAACATCTTTGGGATCCCTGTCTCAACCTGTTTTTTAAATTAGTTTGTCTTTTGATTGTTGAAAAGAAATGCATTCTTATACTTTCAGAGACTGAAACTATTAATGAGTGATACAGTGTAACATTTTTAGAAGAAAACATAGTCCTTACAATTTTCTTGTTTGATTGATTCCCTGACAGTGATTCTCATCTGGAGTAGTCATGGGCAGAGTGATTTTTATTCAGTCTCTTTAATCTATTACTGGTTTTGCTGTCCTATGAGAATACACAATATAGCTCCTATTTCTGAGTAACAGATTTATAGATGTGTCCTGATTTTTATCCCTCACCCCACCCCCACCCCAGCCCAGTATTACAAAATCATAGAATCATTTAGGTTGGAAGGGACCTTAAAGATCATCTAGTTCCAACCCCCCTTCCCTGGGCAGGGACACCTCCCACCAGACCAGGTTGCTCAAAGCCCCATCCAGCCTGGCCTTGAACACCTCCAGGGATGGGGCAGCCACAGCTTCTCTGAGCAACCTGTGTCAGTGCCTCGCCACCCTCAGGGTAAAGAATTTCTTCCTAATATCGAAGATAAATCTCCCCTCTTTCAGTTTGAAACTGTTACCCTCGTCCTATCGCTCCACTCCCTGATCAAGAGTCACTCCCCATCTTTCCTTTAGGCCTCTTTTAGGTACTGGAAGACTGCTATAAGGTCTCTCTGGAGCCTTCTCTTCTCCAGGCTGAACAACCCCAACTCTCTCAGCCTGTCCTCATAGCAGAGGTGTTCCAGCCCTCTGATCACCTTCATGCCTCCTGGACCCGCTGCAACAGGTCCATGTCTTTCTTATGTTGGGTGACCCTGAGCTGGATGCAGCACTGCAAGGGAGTCTCACCAGAGCAGAGTAGGGGGAGCAGAATCCCCTCCCTCGACCTGCTGGCCACGCTGCTGGGGATGCAGCCGAGGATGTGGTTGGCCTTATCTTAATTTTCATTTCCTAAGGCTCTTTGTAGTAATGCCTAACAGTAAGGGCAAAGTAAATACAGGATGAGAGGCAGAGAGCAGTCTGAAATACATTACTTCAGATAATGCTGTGACATCTTTTCACTGTTTTGCTATGTGAGAGATTTTTAGTCCCAAGATTGCTGAGTCTTCAGGTTTCAAACATCCTTAAAGGTCTTTGTAGCTTTGTACAACTGTAGAGTCTCTGTATCCAATACAGGATTATCTTAGGTAGCAGCATTCACTGGGCTGTAATGGAGCCTCCTGTAGCTTAAAAGGTGGCTGCTCTATTTTGCATTTATTGTTTTGTAATTCTCTCTCTTAGGATAGTGAATATTATAATTCTCTGAGATGGATTCTTGAAAATGATCCAACAGAACTGGACCTCAGATTCATAGTCGATGAAGAACTTTTTGGTCAGGTTAGTATGTTTATGTAAAGTAGAATAGACAAAACACGAAAGAAAACATTTGACCAGTGAAATTAGCTGATTTTATCTGTATGGTATTAAGAAAGCCCCTTCATTCACAGTCATGTTGGTTTGTTCACTCAGCTGCTGCTTTTAGCTCGCACATGCTCATGCAGTGCTCTGTTAGCCTGGCTATGATGTGATAAAGGACTTGGAAATAAGCAGAGCTTTAAAAATTAGCTCATGCTTTTTTCTTAAATAATACATGTATTGAAATGTAGCTGTTGCTGTGAGTGCAACTGAGACTAAAATATGTGTAGCCCTGTTCCTTAATCTGGAGTAGAGGTTGGGGTTATGTGACTGTCCAGGAAGGATGAGCTCTTTTTGAAATGGCTGGAATCATAAATTTCACTGGGAGATTATAATAGCTTTTTTTCTCTAAGATGTACCAGAAAACTATGGAATAGACAAGTTTGTTGTTGTGTAGAAAGCCATCCAAGATAAGCCATGCAGAAATACCACAGGCCTTGAATAAAAATTCCAAATTACAGGTGCCAACTATATCTAAATAGGATAACAGCCTTTGTGGTCTTCTGTAACTAAAGCGATCCTAAGTAGGAGCATGAAAACATACACCTGTAATGAACTGAAAACCAGATCTTTGTCTACTGAAGTTCTAGTAGTATAAATCATTATGTAACAGATACGCATATTGATTCACTTATTTATTGGGACCATTCTGTGAGTGTCTTTTCTTGAGATTTGGAATAAAGGCTGACTCATTGAACATGCAGATAGTGAAGTCCACACTACTGAGAACTTGTGTGCAAACTTAGGTGATTTATTGTAGCAAGTCAGAAAAAAATGGAAGTTCTTCCACTGCAGTCTAGCATCCCTGAATAATAAATTTTTTAAAAACAAACAACCAAATTCTGTTTATTCGGGTGACCTGTGAAACTGGTTCTATTTCTCATAGTTTTCAAATTCTGCAGTCTTCAAGAGTTAACTAAATTACCTAATATTACCATATGAATTCTGTTACGTACGTGTCTCATTTACTACCTATTCTATGTATTGCATTTAGACCCATCAACACGAACTGAAAAGTGGTGGATCGGAGATAGTTGTTACCAACAAGAACAAGAGAGACTACATTCAGTAAGTAGGGCTCACTATGTGTGATGGATCTCACTGGATTGCCCCTCTAGTAATAGGGGCTGTGTGTCACTTATATTAACGAAGGGAAGGTGTTGCTTTGTATATAAATTGCTTTTATTTTAAATGTTTTTGGTTTTTTACAGTCTTGTAATTCAGTGGAGATTTGTGAGCAGAGTACAGAAACAAATGGCAGCCTTTAAAGAGGTATAGTTTTAATTACAAAAGAAATTCTTCTAAGAGTTTGTTGCATCTAATCTTAAGACAACCTTTTTTGGACATCCTGAAAAATCCACAGATAATGTTGTTACAGGTATAAAAAAGGCAGTGATAACTGTTTGTAGTGTCAGCTTTGAATTATTTCAGACTTTTTGGTCTGTTTTTACTGAGGTGTTTCTATTTTTACTGAGGTGTTTAATTCATATTGAAAAATTTGCTTATTTCTCAATCCTGGCTGACAGCTTTAGCTATAGTGCATACTATTTAATGAACTCTGCAGAAACGAAAATTAAATCAAACTAATAGAATTAAATTAAACTAGCTGGTTTATCCTTATTTGTATCAATGATATTACATACATGATATTCAGTTATATATTCACCATTCAGTGTAACACTTAGAATTAAAAGTACTATAACCAAACTGGGGACTGCTGGTGTCCAAATTTCTGTATTTGATGTATTGATTTGGTGCTGTTTACTAAAGCATATAAATATCATTCTCAGTGAACAAAAATGCTTAAGTAATGTTGACTTGATTTTTAAAAACTTCCCTCATCTTTTAGGGCTTTTTTGAACTAATACCACAGGATCTGATTAAAATTTTTGATGAAAATGAGCTAGAGGTAAGTGTATCACGGAAAAGAAAACAAATTATGTTGAAACTTAATGTTACTGACTTAAACTTTGGTGTGGGTTTTTTGTTTGTTTGTTTTTCTATCTGTGTAGTTATTAATGTGTGGACTGGGAGATGTGGATGTGGCTGATTGGAAACTACATACAAAATACAAAAATGGTTACAACATAAACCATCAAGTAATACAGTGGTTCTGGAAGGTATTGTGAAGTTCTACTTTTTTTTTTTTTTTTTTTACTTAAAACCTGTTCAAAAGATGCTGCCTTTCAGCTATACTAGTTTATCATGTGATTCATCTGTAAGTGGGTAAATATTTGACCATTAAAACTCCTGAGAAAGATAGTAAGAAAACTAAAGATGAGATGTATGGTCAGAATGTAAATACACTACTGATACTTACTTTTACAAAAACAATCCATGTCTGACTGGGGTTAAAAATATTTCTGTGTAGGTTTTTCTGGCACGGTTACACTAAAGAGGTGTTAAACTCTTCTGTTTAATAAATTACAGGAATTTGGCTGCTAGTACATAACATCAGGAAACTTCAAAGAAAGTAGGGGCCAAATCTCCAAGGGAAGTATTTTAACAGCCTGCTAAGCCAGTAACCGTACTCTTGTTACAGTGCCATTAAAAAATTGTTGACTTTGTAGCTTTTAGCAATAGGCAGAGTAGACTATATATGTCACTAAAAAAACGTGCATGCATATATATATGAAGGATAATGATTTATATTATACAACATAATGATTATATGTTGTATAAATCTGCTAGCTTAAAACCTTAATTTAAAAGAAAATCTTTAATTGTAATTGTTATCATACATAGGCAGTCTTAATGATGGACTCTGAAAAGAGAATAAGATTACTTCAATTTGTTACTGGCACATCACGTGTACCTATGAATGGGTTTGCTGAGCTGTACGGTGAGTACTTATGATTATTTTTACAGTTAAGTAACAGAGAACATGATACTGACGTCATGATATTTGACTTCAAACATAGGCACATTATTTTTCAAATTTTGCTTTATAAATGAGTATATGTTGGCAGTTATAAGAAGCAAAGTTAGGGAAGAGTCACTTAGATCACATGTGTTTGCCATGTTCTACAAATACTTCACTTTAATTCTGGTTTTGGAAGTTTTTACATGTATAGGAGTTACCGAATGAATGTGGACGTTAAAGTTCTGAAGAGCTGCAAAAATCCCTGTTTAACATGTGATTGAGCTTGAAGAAAATTCTCAGTTATCCAAGATCTGATTACAAAGACATGCTGGCATTAGCAGTTAACTTCAGATTCTTATAAGTTCCTCAACTGCTTTTATCTGCTCTCACAAGCTACAGTTGTACAGATAAAATTGTTTGTAAGGATATACTCTCAAGAGGACCACTGAAATGACAGAAGTTAAACATAATGCCAAAAAAAAAGCAGTGAACCTACAATGCAGAGATTGAAACAAGCAGACAGCAGTGGGGAGCAGACTTTAATACCAAAGCCACAAAAACCCACTGTGGAAAGACAGCGGGCAAGCGGATAGAACAGCCCACAAAGGGTGGGGGTGTTTTGCATATGGGAAGTCTGTTTTCAGCTGCCATCAGCTATTATGTTTTCTGCTATATGACTTTATGAAGGCTAAAAGTGCTTGAGATCCTGTGCAAGTGACTGAATAGCCTAACTTGCCTATTTGAATAAACATTTTCTTCTTTGTAAACAAGACAGTAATTTGTTTATAAAACACTAGAATTGTGAACAAATACCACCCACCATGTGTCCCCATTTCTCCCTCTCTTCATTTTCATCATAGATACCCAGTTTATTTTTTCCATTGCATCAGTGAATGAGTTGTGAGTCCCCATGGGAAGGACATTGCCCTCAGCGGACTTGAGCTTGGTACTGTTGGAGTTACAGCACATGCTCATCGCAGTGGAACCTGATCAGAATTCTGTTGCCTCCAGATTTTTGTTTATTTCTCTAAAAACACTACCAGAGATAGAACTAGGGAATGATATAGGGGAAGAAACTGTTTAAGCTCTTGGCTTCCTTCTGCCTAGGGATTAAAATATCCTTGGGCAGTCTTCTGGCCCAGTCCCAGTTCACTCATTAATGAAAAATCCTATTAACAGTTGTCTTGCACAGTGCTTTGTTTCTTTCTCTTACAGTTATTTCTGCTTTACTGTGGCCAGCGTGCCATCCTCACTAAACCCCAGTAATGATCACAGTCATATTTCCAGTACCTGCTTATATTTGAAGAACTGTAGGTGGTTCTTCAGTGCTTCGTGTTGGTACATGGCTTTTTGCTGCCGCCGGGCAGCCCCTGTGGTTGTTCCCTTCCCACCTCCGGGCTGCAGTTCTAGAGCTGGCTTTCTAGCGGGAGATCTCCCTCTTGTGGCCCAGAGAGGCATTTCTGCCCATAAAAAGGGCGTGCTTGGTATCCAGGAGCAAATCCACCCAAGTTGAGAACTACGATGCTGAACCGATGGCGCTTTCTTGTATTTCTTGCCTTCCCCTCACTCTACTTTGTCAGCCTCTTATTTAATTAGTTGGATAGCTAAAATGAAAATTTATTCTTACCTAGCTATCAAAAGGGAGTTTTATCTTCTTGTCACGTGGTAGAATGTACCATCAGTCATAGAGCTGCTTCTCTGCTTCATCCTTCTTCCAGGCGTTCTTACTAGTTACCTTTTCTAACCAGCCTTCTGTGTTAAAGAAACATGTAACCCAAAGAAGAATGTAAAGAGGAGGAGCTGGACACATTTCCACGACTACTGACATATCTGTCTCACTGATAATATTTTAGGATGAAGTGCTGTGTCTGCTCTCATCTGTCTAGTTCATTTACTAGGCTTGAACGAAGAATAGTTTCTGCGCATTGATTGATATTTCCTACCTTTTTCTATATCTAGTAGTTGTGAAAGGGTTTTTTCCTCTTGTTTTATTTTCATCTTTGGGATGAATTGTCTTGGGTTGGTTGGTTGTTTTGGTGTGGGGTTTTGTTTGTTTGTTTGGTGGTTTTTTTTTTGTTTTTTTTTTTTTTTAGGTTGGTTGTTGGTTTTTGTCCTGGATATAAGTTGGCTAGCATCTTCTTCCAAATCCACTTCTACAATGTGCATTATTATGTGTTATCATAATATAATTTCATTTTATTATGAATATGTATACATTTCTTTTTTCATGTCTCCATAAAACCACAAATTAAATCTTTCTGAATCGACAATTATAAATTATATAGTAAAAAAACCCAAAAACCAAAAAAACAAACCAAGCATTTTGGAGGAGCATAAAAAAGGGAAGGTATCTGTCTGCAGTATAAAACTAAATTAATTTCATAGGTCTAAAGGTACTCTACACAGCACTTACACCTTAGCTGTATTCATAGATCAACTTGTTCTCGTAACTGCTGCTTATCTTTAATCTGAAACATGTTTCACATCTTCCATTTCAGAAGCAGAAGGCTACTCATTCTTGGGTAGCCGTCTGCCTTAGAATACAATTCTCTACCTGTATTGATGGTCTCCTTGTAGAATAGTCAGAGGACACCCACCACCAGAGATAATCTCCTGTTCTTTGACAAGATAGTGGGTTTTTGTTGTTTGGGGTTTTTTGTTTTGTTGTGTTGTTTTTGGTTTTTTGGTTTTTTTTTTAAACTACAGTCTTCTCCAGACATACACAAATGCTTTCGACAGCTTAAGGAAATGGTTACAAAATGCCCTTTGCATCCACTTGGTGAGAATTGAGAGGTCCAAGAAACTTCCAGTTACGACACGCTGTAAGACAGTTGCTGAAGGCACAGGCATAGCTGGAGCTGCAGTTGCTAGCCAAAAAAGTTCTCTCGGGTGCATATGTACATCCCTGGAGTACACACATGGTCACCATGTTTCAGAAAGTTCTCAGTTACTCTGCTGTGTTGTTGTGTAGGTAAAGGTGGACGTGGAATACTTTCTGCCATTATATAACTTGGCATATTGTGATAAACTAAATTTTTACATGGAAAATTTACACACTATAAAATTATCTTCTGCATAAAATTTTCTGCTAACTACTATGCATATGCATTTAGGTCTTAGACTTCTCAGCTTAAGGTGTAAATGTCTCCTGAGATTAAGATACAACCAGAAATAATTAAAAATCCAAGCGAAGTGGGATTATTGACCATTACTGAGTATAGACTGTATTTGATTCATATAGATAGCTCCTAGTAACGTCAGAATTGGATTACAAAAACCTAATATATTTCATAATTTGAATTTCTAATTATAAAAGAACCTCATACTGGGGTGAAAATTGATGTATTCTTTTCTGCAGGTTCAAACGGACCACAGTTGTTTACAGTTGAACAGTGGGGTACCCCTGAAAAACTGCCAAGAGCTCATACCTGGTGAGTATTTAATTTAGGTAAATTATGGCCTGCAATAAGAGTGATAAAATACTTAAGCATTTTCATCTGTTTTTCAGCTTTAATCGCTTGGATTTGCCTCCGTATGACTCATTTGAAGATTTATGGGATAAACTTCTTCTAGCGATTGAAAATACTCAGGGTTTTGATGGGGTTGATTAAGACACAGACATAAATTGTATTGGTCCAGTGCTGCAATTTCATTTCAAGGGTTTACAAACAAATTTAAATTTTCCAGGGATTACTGTTGTATTTAGTAACATGGCTATTGAATCTTCATAGTATGACTTCTAGAGTAAGTAAGTATTAAAAAGTCACTAAATTTTGAAAATGTATTTTGTCATTTCCACAGTTTTCTGTACTTTGCTAATAACTACAATATACACATTGGATGGGCCAGTGCCAAGTAAGTCAAAAACTAAAATATTTTTAAGCAGTTGCCTCTTCTAGAGTATTTGACAGACTGTCCTGCAGTAAACTACTGAACTAAAACTGTGAAGAAATCTTTGCAGAGGGTGTAAATTTGAATTGCTGCTTTAAGAGGAACAACTGAAATTGTTAAACTGTTTTTAAAATTAAAAAACAAAACAAAAACCACCAAACTTCATGTAATGCAATATCATAATCTGTGCTGCTTCAGGCTGTTTGCTACAGATCTGCCCAAAGCACCTTATAATTCAGCATATTAGGTAAAACATTGGAAAGCATTTGTTTGTGTTATCAGCCATGAGTTTGCAGAACATTGACTTGCTGACACATTTTATTTGTTAGATTTCTGTTTCTAACTTGCTTTTGTTAAAACAGTGTAACAAAGCCAGGATTTTTATATAAAACAGACAAGCAGCAGAATTCTGAATTGTAATGGGAAATTATATCCATTTTTTGTCTGAATTTGTATACTGTCCATTTGTTGAGTGTTCATCACTTCTTTGATAAATATGTAGTTCAATGATGGATAATGTTTTCAATTCAGCCTTTTGCAACAACTTAATCTTAAAGTGAAATTTGTATGGATATCACTCAGTATTAGTTACTGGTAGTTAGAGGCCTTTATTATCCATTCTTGCAGTATTGCACTACATAACAATAAAGAACATGTTTACAGGGTTTTCCAGGCCAAATTCAGCAGTCTGATCTGTGCAAACTTCTCTGAACTCCTTGGAGGTTATGCCCATGTAACCAGCTGCAGAATTTGGTTCTGTAATATGTTTACAGGTTATGCTAGTTTCTATAGCTGCATTTTTATATTTTTTTTCTCCACTGTTAGTCTAGAAACCAAATTTGTTAAGACAGTATAACCAAAGTCATAACCAACAATGTGCAATTTATTGTAGATCAACTTGTCATATAAGTATTCATTTGATTTCTTTTGTAAATGTGGGTATCTTTTGTATTAACGTTAACACTTCTTTTTGAGCAAGTGCTGGTTAAAGTGATTTGCCAAGTTGGTTCTAAAAGAAAAAAAAAAAAAGGTTTATATACCTGGCTTGCTCTAATTTTAACATTTTATTACCAATATGATCTGAGGAAATTACAGTACCTAGCTTTGGCCAGCAAACTTCTGTTTAGTTACAGTCTTTATAAATATGCAAGAAGGAAGTGTAGCACATCTCTCTATAAAGATATGTAAATTATGTAACAAATGTAATGTGTCTTAAGGGATATTTAAAATCCCACTTTGTTTTATTCTTTGACTAGGTCATTAGGGCTGAGAATATTACATGTAAATAAAGGTAACTTATACAAATTTCCCAAATCTATATGCAGTTTTGTAAAACATGAATGATATATCAGTAAATCTGTATAGATTTGAATGTAGCAGGTTTTGTTGCATACTTTGAAGTATAAAATAAGGATCCTGAAAGCAGTAAATAAAAGTTTATTCTAATAAGTTGTGACTCAGTTCTTTGAAGTGCAAATTGGTAGTCTTGAAATAGCAAGAATTCGGTTATTTTAGTACTCCTAGGTAGACTGGGGCAGCAGTTCCACCACCATACGCTACTACTTTTTGTACAGGTGTTGAGGTGCAGCAGCGCTGTTTCCTAGTGTTCTGCTCCCAAGATGTGCAGTCCTTGAAAAATTAGTACCGTGTTTTTATAAAAACTCTAGGTCGCTGTGAGCCTTCATTGTATAGCCAGCCTAAAAACACCACACACGGCAGACAGGCAAAGGTGGAGGCCCCATGGAAATGCCAGCTGACTGCTGCTGAGGGAGGGTCAGGCTCATCTGTCCTGTAGGAACACCCTTCTCAGCTGGTGGGCAGGCACGCAGCCAACAGACTTTGGTGGTGAGGGTGGCAGGGGTGCAAAAGGGGCCCTGAAACTCTGCTTGAGGCAGCATGGACTGCTCAGCACCAGTGGGGATGCACCACAGGGCTTGGTCCCCAGTGTCAGCTCAGGGAAGCAGTCCTGGCGCACGGAGGAGCTCCTGGAGGAGGATGCTGCTGCCAGGTCTTGGACTGCAGGGAGTAGCTGGTGCCTCTCCTGGGAGCCAGGGCAGGGCTGGCCTTGCCTGCAGGAGCTCTGCTGTGGGCAAGTCACTGAGTTTTGCCCCATGAAAGAGCTACAGGACAAGTGAGCAGACTTGTAGTGTCGGGGCGGAGGAAGAGCAAGAGGTCATAAGGGTCTTTGCCAGAGACCTTGTGGAGGCAAAAGTCCAAACCATGCAGTGGGAGTAAGAAGGAGCAGATGGAGATTCCCAAGATGGGTGAAGCTGGAAGCTTGTGACTTCAGGCATCAGAAGAAAGGCTGCTTTTCCACCCTTGCGTATGAATTTACAAAAATGCTATGGTGCTATAATAGACGATGAAAGGAACAAGTTGCATTAAGGGAAGGGTGCAGAGCCAGATGGGCCTGAACCAAACGTTCACACCGAGAAATGGTGGGTGATAAAGTGCAGAGAGTCCCTCCTGTGGGCTTTAAACTAGGTTTGTTCAGGAATGGTGATAACAGCTTGTGGTTAAGCGAGAGAAGAGAGGTCAACGGTGCTAAGTACTGGGGCAGGGTGATGGGAGTGAGGCAGCCCACTTCATGTGCCTGAACACACTCACAGGCAGCCAGGGAAAGACTAGGAGGAGCGAGAGAGATGGCTCGTATGGCTGGAGCCACTCGGATGCAGGGAGGCCTGTGGAAGGGGTGGCACGCTGTACAGAGCTCTGTGGGTCTGGGTCGGAGGAGACACCAGTAAGGGAAACATCCTGGTGAGGACTTCTACTAGGCTACCTGTTTGTCCTGAGGAAGTGAGCAGAGTGGTCTTTGAAGCATCTCAAGGAATTTCAGAATTGCAAACCCTGGCTTTTACAGGAGACTAAACTCCCTGACTTCTGTGGGAAGGAATGCAATCTGGGATGTTCTGGAGGGGCGATGAACCACTAAACAAGGGTGTGGGCTTGGCCAACTAGGGAGATCCTCTCCTGGATCTGCCACATGTCCCTTTGTACTTATATTTTCTGCACATTGCACCTCTGTATTCCCTCAAACATGTACACTTAGGTTTTGGGGGACAACTCCAAAGATGCTGCTATGAACGCTTCCCTATTTTTTCTCGCCAGAAGCGGTTCCCAGCAGGGCCATGTGTGCCAGCTGCACCAGGTACCACCGCATCGCAGACGAGAGCAGCAGCTGCTTCCCTGAGTGTCAACGACCATCTCTCCTACACTGTAATTTCATTACTCTTAACACCCAGATGAGGAATAAGGCAGAAACATTTCCCAGGTAGGTAAGAGCTAAATGTACCAATCTGCTGGAAAAAACAGTATATAGAGTTGACATTTGGTAAAAGATGTTGCGCAGATCTTGTTAAAAAGCATTGATCTGTGAAGAAACTATCTTCCAAGGGGAGAGTTGAGCAAGATGCTAATTCTAGAGCAGGGACTGGACCACAACATGAGGGAGAAGACAGCTGCAGCAGGAACAGTTTCGATTTTCTCAGCTTTAAGAACACTACACAGAAAATTCACGGGTATTTTGGTAGCAGTTTCCTGGGCTGGGCTGGGCCGAGCCCGAGACCTGTAAGCAAAACAGCTCACTGCCCTCGATAACGGCTTCTGCAGGTAAATACTGATTCAAACCTGCTTTTGCAGAACCTGAAAAATACAACTGAGAATCTGCCCCGTATTTAATCTTTTTTTTCCTCCTAGCAGGACGCCGTGGCCGCTGCTCGGCGCCCTCTCTGCCGCCCGAAGCCGCCTGGCAGCGGCGGCGCCGGGGGGCGGCCGCCAGGTGGCGCTGCCGCGCCGGGGCGCGCGCGGGCGGCGGGTGAGCCGCTTCCCGCCACAAAACCTTCCCGCTCCTGAGCCGCCGTGAGCGTGAGGGGACCCGCGCGGGCCCGGGCCGGCAGGCAGAGGGACGGGACTCGGCTGCTGGCAAGGCGGGGTTGGATTATCCCAGGACAGTGCAAAAGCCTCTTTTTCTGGACATTTTTCAAGGACTTAACTCTTCTGACCGAGTTAAACCATTTCTGTTTTGCGTTTAATAAGGATGCTGATGACATCTATTTGTGTATTGATTATTACCATTCTACAGTGAATGGTGTTTCTGAATAAATAAATATGATGCTGTCAAAGAACTGATGTTATTTAACCTAAAAAAGGTAAAGTACGCAGATTAACCTCAACGAACACTTGCAGTATAAACTGTTTATAATGCAAAGGTCTACTTAGAATGCTGTGGGCAAGGTTTTCTTAGATTTTTCAGTCGATGTCAGTAATTTGATTTGCGCTGACGTAAAGGGTTTTGGTCAGGAATTCTCTTTCTCTAAAATGTCTCATTTACTCCAAAGGTGGTCACGTACATGGAAATGCTTTGCAGTCTGGTGTTATGGAAATGAGACTTTAGGTACGAACAAGAAGCATTCCACAATAACTTGGAGGTTTGGGGCAGTGTAGGCTGTGGTTTTTTCTTCAAAATTCCTTTCTCTCAACTGCCAGATTTCTAGGCTGGGTGTTGTTTCCATCAAACATTTCACTCCTCAAGGTGATTCTTCAATATTCTTATTGCATCATGAGGCAGAGCTGGGGGTTAGTAGGAAGCTAAGACGATTTCATTTAAGTGCCACTGAGGCTTCACTTATTCTGCTCAAAGGGCATGTGACTTAAATAGACTGTTTTTGATTACTATTAATAAGTCACATCTGTAGCATGTTAAATTATTTTTTATTAGAGACAGGATTGAGTACTTACACATCAAACCTAGGTAAAATATATGAGTGTAGGCTACTCATTTTTCTTCTCTACCCTATTTTTCCCTCTCTAACCTCATTGTTTCGTACATAAACTTACTTTACAAGCTACCTAGTGCCTTGGTATTTGATCTGTTCTGTAAATCCATAGCATAGTTTGCTATTTCACCAATTGACAGTGTCTACAAAAACCTGCATGTGTCTCATTGAAATCCGCAGATACCTCTGGCATACTGTGAAACGTGTCCTGGATCAGCACAGATTTCCTTTTTCTCTTGTGTACTTTTTTTCGTGCAACTTCAATGTTACTCAGCAAATACATGATACTCTCATCAATTCCCTAGAGTGGGAATTACATAATTACAATGATAACACACTAAAACATATATGAAGTGATTAAAACTGAATATGTGTAGTTTTGATTTTACTCATTTCTTGTGTGGTCAAAAAGAATGTTGATCGTTAGGAGGCCAAGCTCTTCCGTCTGCCATTCTTCATGCTGTCTGTTCATTTGTGTTTTCCTTTCTGTTTCTCATTAATTAGTTTGTTGTGGTGCTTGGGTTCTTCACATAGGGTCTTATCAAATTATTTTCTTTGTGAGAGCTTCTGCTTTTTCAGGGGAGTTTGTTTATTTTAATATCTCCCCTTTTTAATGAACGATTTCTTTAAAGGAATCAACATGCAGTTCTTATGATGTGAATGGAGAAGAGCTTCAGTTAGACAGTAAGTTGTTTACCTGCTGTAAGACCACCACCACCACCAAGAATCCATATTTCTGGTGTGCCACAGAAGCAGCTTATTGAAATGTCAATACATTTAAAAGGCAACCAACACCTACCATTTTCCATTGTTATAAACGGGAATGAAGCATTCAACAGCTGCTGTATTGCTCTGCAGCATCACAAAATCAGTAGGAGACACAAGCACAAGCTTTGGTACTCATATACTAAATAATTTTTCTTTGAAGTGGAGAGTTAATTGCTTTTTCTATGTGGAACATATATCATTAGCATGCTAATCAGAATACAAATGGCTTGCAAAGAGGATAATGAGGGAGAACTTCCATGTAATGCTTGGTTTACATCCACGTGACTGTAGAAAAATGTTTTGTTTTGCTGAGCTGTCCTTAATTTGAGGTTTCTTGCTTAATGAGACTTCAAACAAATTCTGCATCGTAGGTTTCAGGTTTTCATCCTAGAGAGAGGCTTGGGATTTCAGGGAGGGGGCAGGCAAAGCAGCTTGGAAAACCTGAACAGACATTAAGTAAGTAAGCACGCCTCTTGAGGAAAGACAGATAAGGCAGCCTCCCTAAATGTGACAGGATGTAAAACTTTCTGTTGAAATACACCACAGTCCAAAAACATACATCACAATTTGTTTTTCTTAAGCCCTTTTGAGTTTAATTTAATGGAAAATGTTTTCATAATTGTCTGGTAGCTTTTCTGATATTTCCTGCAAGCTGAAATATTTCTGACTCGGGTTTTGTTTTGAGGGCTGGGAAGTATGACCTTTTGGAGGCTGTGAACACACATGTCCTACTATGCACTGCTGCTGGGGAGTATGCAAAATGCTAAAGGTTTAAATCAAATTGCCCTGAGGACTGCTTACTGACCTTTTGAGTGCAAAGCTGTCAAAACCTTCAACTAGGCATCAGCTAGAGAAGAACACTTAAGGCAGATCAATGCAAATAGAAAACAATGTGGTTCTGACTTTCGGTAATTCCTAGTTAGTGAGAAACAGTTACTATGCTGCAAGAGCTGCCGGATGCAAACCCACAATGCCGAGGAGCTGCCGCGAGTAACATGTAATAGTTTTTCAGGGAAAATCTACTTAAGAAATTAAAAGTTTTCATTAATTGCCAAATCCTGATATAGTTATCTAAGCAGGATGCTTCATTGACTTCAAAGGGATTTTTGTCTACTTAAGGAATGCAGGGTCAGGCCCTTAACTAGTGATAACTTTCTTCAGTGGGTTGTCAGATATGACAAACTATGCCACTTTAACAGAGTTTACCCTCGCCATGCCATCCCTTTTTTCCTGAAAACATGCTTTCTTCCTTTGCCCAGGTAATAGAGTTTCTGTTTGGTTGCTGTATAGAAGAGCTTAGGAATTACTCTCTAGCTGAAGCTGTGATTTCTGTGAATGTATTTTCTTTACTTTGAATAGCTATGACATTATTTTCTAGTTATGAGATGTAATAAATTCAGTTGCAGAAAGTGTTTGGTGGAGTTATGAGTCGTCCCCCCCATTCTTTGAATTGCTGCCCAGCAATTAGTTGTCCATCCTTAATAGATTTATTCCTAATTAGTTGTTCATGCACTATCGCTTTCTGTAATGCAGGGTTTTAAATAAATGCCGTCCTTTCTATGTAGGCTTACAGAAATGGGCCAAAACCCATGGGACTGAGAAACTGTTCATTCATATGTTGGGTCTCAGTTCAATAATTATAGGCATCCTATGCAAAAAGTATTAATTGTGTATATCCTGTGCTGAAGACTCACAGAATAATTACTTCACAAGTTAGTAAAAAATAATTCTTTGTGCTTTATCAGAATGTTACAACTGCTCTTCTCTTAGTGTAATTAAAAGTTAGCTATCAAAACATAAGAGGTGCTGCTTCATCCAAGGCAAAAGTAATATAGTTGAGCTCTATTAACACGTAGCTAAAAAGTATGCCTTTTTTCAAAATAATTCATTTTTACTATTCCACACTGAGAATTCAAAGTCTGACTGTAAACCATTCTAAGATCAAATTTTCACTTATATAAATGTCTACAATTTTTTAAAGACAAAAGGTGAAGTTGAAATTTCTTGCATGCTTATGTAAACCTGAATTAGGAAAGTGAACATTTCAGTCATGTAGATACTCTTTTGTATTGGAAAAAGTCTAACTATTTAATTGACTCTTAAGGTGCCAACAGGCTGGATCAGTTGATCTCTCACTATAGAAAGAAATTAATCCTAATCAGACTGTATCTAAGGCTGAACAGCTAAATGGGTTGATCCTGGGCTGCAGCTGCTGCCGGCATGGGATGTGATGGGGAGCCAAGCTGTGGGATGAGGCTTGGGGTATCCCGCACGGGAAGTGTTAACAGGGAGGGGGCTGCAGCTCACTCAGGATGCCTTGGAAAGGGCATTTGTTCATCTCTGCCCCTCTGGAAGCCACTAGGATTTTTAATACTCAAGGGAGGATTCGGACTGCTCTCTACATGTTGAGGGTTTTCTTTTCTCTAGTTAGGCTAAGGCATCATGCTTTCAATGCTGCAACAGCTTGCTGATGCTGAACGGGATGCCCCTGTGGCCCCAAGCTGCTCCAGATGGGATTTCCACTCAGTGACTTGCACTGGCCTGGTCCTCAATTGAGCACATTAGGCCAATTTAACTTACCGATTTGTCATAAAACACCTCCCCCCTGCTACTTTTTTTCCTAGTTACTTAGGATGAACGTTTTGGCATGCACATGGTGTGTATTCCATACATGTATTATTTGCCCAATACAAGTTCTGTCATGTGCCAGCATTTGGCCACTGTGACCTTCTAGAGATATCTGAACATAAGTGACAGCAAAATCTTACTTAGTTATACTACCAGCAGCCTTGACTGCTGGTTGCTCTCCTGATGCACTGCAGGCATGTCTGTGTATGCCACATATTAACCTCAACCAGGGACTTGATTCCAGAAAAAAACCTAAACCCTTGTATTTCTTCCCCCAAGCTATTTCCACCAGGATCAGTTCTGTCATCTGATTCCTCGCTTGGCCACACAAGTTCTTGTGCCAACCCAATGTAGGCATTGCAAGTTGCAAAGTGCTGAATTGCATCATAGAATGGTTTGAGTTGGAAGAGACCTTAAAGATCATCTAGTTCCAACCCCCCTTCCCTGGGCAGGGACACCTCCCACCAGACCAGGTTGCTCAAAGCCCCATCCAGCCTGGCCTTGAACACCTCCAGGGATGGGGCAGCCACAGCTTCTCTGAGCAACCTGTGTCAGTGCCTCGCCACCCTCAGGGTAAAGAATTTCTTCCTAATATCGAAGCTAAATCTCCCCTCTTTCAGTTTGAAACCGTTACCCCTCATCTTATCGCTGCACTCCCTGATAAAGAGTCCCTCTCCACCTTTCCTTTAGGCCTCTTTTAGGTACTGGAAGACTGCTATAAGGTCTCTCTGGAGCCTTCTCTTCTCCTTCTCTTCTCAGGCATCAAACTAACGGAGGGTGCCTGTGGATGTGCTTCCAGCAGAGTCTCTGATCTCCTCCTCCTGCCCTCCTGTGCCTGGGCAAGGGCTGGATAGAGACCTGCGCCTGCTTAGTAATGATGTGGGAGAAAGAGGAATTGGGGTGGGCTGCTCCATTTCCCCTCCGTCCCCTGGGCTGCCCAGGGCACTTTGATCCAGCCATGCCTCCTGCCTTCAGCTTCTGTCCAGCACCGGGCAGACAGCTCATCCAGAGCCTCTGAAAAATGAGAAAACCCTGTGGGCTCCCAAGTGACTCCTGCAGCCCAGCTGAGATAAAATCCCACCGACTGCAGCTGATAGAGGCAGTAATTTCAGCATCAAAAGAAATTGCCCCTGTGCTGCCCAGCTTTTGGCTCCCCTTGGTTCACCCCCCTCCTTGGCTCGCTCCTTGCACCGGGGTGTTGCCTTTAGCGGTTCAGCCCGAATTCTTGGTAGAGCTGTTCTGGTGTAAGTCACAGCTTCACGTGGCCCTTCAAACATCTCAGTATCCATCCCCAGAGCCGTGCTGTGTGCGGGGGGCATTTGCAGGACAAGCCTGTGTGCACGTGAGGGGGAGGAGGTGCTGGGAACATGTCTTGAAGGCTTCAAATCTGTTTATCTTCACACTCCTGAGAGGCGATCGCTCTCCTGTGACAGGGCAGTGAGCTGGAGGGAGCTGCGCTGGCAGCAAGAAGATAAACCTATGGGGCACAAGCTGCTTTGGCCAAGTGGCCTCTCCCCGACCAGCAATTCCTTATGTCTGTGTGAGATGAAATGGGACAACAGCAGCAGAAAGCCTCCTCCAATCCTTCTTTTTAATAGTTCCTTGGGATAAATTGTAGATAAGAGGAGAGAGCGCATTGTTAACAAGCTGAGAACGCAAAGACAAAGGAAAGGGCTGCAACCTTTCACAGCAAAAATAAATAGGTATCTGTAGCATGGTATATTCAGCAGTATGTCCAACTGCTAGTCAGCCTCTGACTTGCCTCATTTTTCATTTATTTTATTTCCAGTAATTGTTTCCTGATTGCAAACATACAGAGGAAAAGGGGCAGAAATGATTTGCGTATTTCCTGTTGTAGCAGCAGAATGAAGGTAACTTATACAAGGATGAAAGGAGACCGTATTTCATGCCTGTTGCTCAACAAATAGCTGCAGAACAGTGGGTTGTCATGATAAGCAAGAAAGGCACTAACAAAAAGCTGCCTCTGTCTGGAAGGTTCGAGAGATTCCTTTGTAGATTCAAACATAGAAAGTCGTAACCTAGGAGATACTTTCTTTCTGTTCAGTTATTCTTGGTCTGATACTTATTGTATTGACCCAGTATATTAACACTTTGATTTATGGAAGATAACATGAGAATTCAGTACTGCCGCATTTCCAGGATTTTGTTTTGTTTTCTTATTGGAGAAAGGGTTGAGAGAGGGGACTGTACTGAACCAATTAAAAAATATATACATTGCAAATGCAGTTTATGGGGCAGCTCTTCTCCACCTGCTGGCCATTTCTGCTCCTCGCTGCAATTTCCACATGTGCATAAACCCCTAATGAAGTTATTCCTTGTGTTTCAGTGTGCAGATTCCAGCCGTGGCTGCCCGTCTGCTGTCGCTTTCGTCCCAAGCCAGCCGAGCACCAAGGGCTTACCTCCAAGGAGTGCTGAGCATCCCTGAGGTCAGAGGAAGTAAATGGTGCTCAGCACCTTGTGTGAGAGCCCAAGGTGGCACGGCACAGGCGTGCAGGCTGCCCTGGCCTGAGAAACGTTCATGGCCATTTGGCTGATCTCAGTAAGGGCAGCCGCTGTATCTTGAGCTGCATGTTGCAACACTTGATGTTTCACCGTTTATTTTATGCTACAAAGAGCCGGGTTAGGGAGATAAGCCAGAAGAAAACAAGCTCTACTGAATAAAAAGGAAGTGTTTTCTGGCAGGCTACTTGTCCAGAGGAGTTCACTGCAGGCAGAGGAGCATCAGCTGTGGCATGAGGGCCAGAAGAGAGAGCATGGAGCTGCGGTAAACCCAAACTCCACACCATGAGAGCTCTGCACTGTGTCTAAGGGGAAGAATGCATCTGGGATCAGGTACGCCCTCAGGTGTGTACTCTCTGTTTCTGTAGCTGTAGGTGTACGGTTTGTTAAAAGTACCAAGAGGACCCAATGGCTTGCATCTAGGAAACAGCAGAGTGACTGACCAAAAATACTCAGGTATTTTTCATGCCTTCCAGCAGCAGTGAGCAGGCATGTGAGAGAGAAGAAATGCACTTTGCCAGATCCCTGTGAGGTTATTCCTCCAAAGTGTCTGTGGTTACCTCCAGCAGCAGGGGGGGATGTTGGGGTGTCCTCTTTCTCCTGCTGAAATTCATGGCAGGGTCCCTCTTCATTCTGGTGTGACAAACCTTCAGGGGTGGGGGTAAATGTCTGGTGGCTGCCTCTGGGGCACTGTGAAACAGCCCAGCTGAGGTGCACCTACTGATTTGGGCCAGTGGATCATGGTTGTGGAAGGTGGCTGGAAGGAAAAAGTAAAAATAATTTAAAAAATGCTAGTGTGGCAAATAATTGCACTCCTTCCACTTCGGTGTTTGTTGGTTTATAACTAGACGAGATTTGTGTTAAAATCCCTTTGTCAAGGAGGTGTGCTTTTCCTGTACAGGAAGGCTCCCTGGAGAGAAAATTCATTAGCATCCTAAGGGCTTAGCCCAAGGTGTGTTTGCCCATCTGCTCATGGAAGGAGTGAATCTCCTTTAAGAAGGCAACGGAGATGGTGACTGTACACAGGTTCAAAATGAAGCAAGAATCCACTAAGTGACCAAATGTGCCGAAAGTAAACATTTGTATGGTGGGTCTTAATAGAGTTAGCTTAACATATTGTAAATCTGTGAATACAGTTGTAATTGGGTCAGGAGTTTGGCATGAGAAACAAGAAAGTGTCTAAACATGCCTATAGTGACACCAGATCAAAAACACTCAAAGCAAGAACTGTAAAGAAAAAAGGGGCTTCCCTGAGAAGAAGGGTTAATGACACCCTGCCGGGAGTGCAGCGACGTGGCAGCCTGTTAGCTGGGTTTTGAGGACTCTGCTGGCTGAAGGCAGAGCTGAGCTGGTGCAAATTGCCGTAATTCCCCTGCAGTTAATAAGGCTCTGGCAATTACCACTGCTCTCAGCCTGCCCTGAAAAATAACTGCAGCTCCAATACTGCCGCAGCCATGCTAAGCTGCCCATGGTGCTTGTACCCTCTCCTCTGCCCTGGGTGCCTGTAGCTACAGCTTTCCTCACACCAGCAGTGACACCCGTAAGCTCCTGTGGTGACCTGCCAGCAGAGGTGGAGGATGAGTTGAGTTGGGACCTGGCACTGGTAGCAGGGAAGGGTTGAGCCTGTGGGGCTGGGAGCAGTGGTGGGACCAGGATGGTGATTATATGTTGATTTGAGAACAGGTTTGGGCTCCAGGACCCTACTACCGCCTCTTATAGGCTGCAGCTAATTGAGAACAGTGTTGTGATTGCACATGTGGCAATGGGGACATTTAAACTGCTGTAAGCAGCTCTCTTTCCCACCCATGGGTGCTCATCCCTATCCTTTTCTGTCCCACGATGTTACAGTGTTAAAGCAGAGCTGTGCGAAGCCAAACCCAGGGGAGGTGGATTGTGTGGGCAAGACTGCTTTCCCATCTTTAAGCTTGTTAGGCCAGGTGGGATGCAGCAGCATGTGGGCACCCAGATTGGGCAGTTTGTGGCCATGCCAAACACCATCTGTGCTGCTGTGATGGCTTCTCCCAGACCACAGGGATGAGAGAGCTAACATGATGCTATTCTTTTTCTCAGGTAGAGCTGAAATGCTCAGTGCAAAACTGACTGCAGACCAAACAACTATTTTTGGTTTAAGCTGAAAGAAATGGAAATGGTCTAACACCAGAAAAATCTTATTCTATACTGGAAAGAAACCGCATTCTCCACCCTGGACTTGCAGCTGCAGAGGTCTCATAAATACAGAGGTCACCTTGGGAAGCTCCAGTTACAGGTGAATTTTCAGCTTCTTTCCTCTTCCTGAGGCTGCTACGTTCCATCCCAGGGAATAGTCCTGTCTATTAGTTCCCTTTCTAGAGATGTTGGTAACACTTCAGACAAAGTCTATAAACACTATGGTCATGAGACTTCATTCACCTTTGGAAAGTATCTCTCTCTCCTTGCTGATTCATCATGAGACCAAAATTCTGGATTTTATGGCCCCAGCCCAGTTTAGCAGTCCTGGATGGATTGACAGCTTGCCCTCACACACACACACACACACACATGCAGAGAAGAGCAGTGGAGCAAAGCTCTGAGCTAGATCTGTTCATGTCAATCTGATTTTTAAAATCTTTCTTTTCAGGAAACATATAAACTGGGCTTGCCAGGGCTGAGGCTGAAATGCAGCATAAGATAAATCAGGTTATTTACAGACCGACCTGGACAGCATGCTGTTATTCCAGCTGTCAGTAGCACTTCAAAGAGAGCTCTTACTACTGACTTGGGTTTTAAGGCATTGAGGAGCTGACTGCTGCTGAAGTATTACAAGTTATTATTTCTTTGAAAGATGTGTGCAGCTTGTTTGTGGACCCCAAAATCTAAGAGAAAGCATAGAAAAGGGTTTATATATGAGTTCCGCAAAGAACCACAAAAACTGGGGAAGTTCGCAGGGTTTCCCACATATGCCAAAAATGCAGATTGAGTCAAGCAAAAAAAAAGTCTGTTGGTGACAGAAGAAAAATTGCTGCCCTGCAGCAAAGTAGGCATAGCTTTGTTTACGTTGGCTGGCAATATCTTATATTCATCCTGGACTGCCATTCTGGCTTTCTCAAGATAATGCTTCTGTAAGACGGTTAGCCAAGTAGATAACTGTGTTTATTGGCTCCATATTTACTAAAATGGTGTATTTGACAAAGTTATGGCTGGCAGTGCCTTTAAACTGTGGTTCAATGTGTTTATCAGCTTGCAGTGAAGTACGAATTTAGATTTGTTATCACAAGTCTGCACTATCTCTAATCCAATTAATTACTGGAATATGCCTTAAAATAATGACTTCTGACAAATTAAGGAGGGAGAGTTTATGCTCATCTAGCTATAGGACTGCTTAATTCTAGTAAGGAATTTATTATTTGTTTTGCTCAACAGAAATGTGGAAATGGGAATATTGGTGTTCGCAGCTGCCCATACCCCAGCACAAGGAGCACTCCAGTGGGAAGCACTTTTCTTTGTTAAGCCATTTAAGACAAATACTGCATTTGATCTCATGAGTCAAAACCTCCTGCTGGCACGGCATAGTCCAGTGAGATGGTAAAGCAGTTTCCCTGCCACAGCAGAATACAGCAGTGAGCACAGACAACACAGCTAATGCAAACCAGCCGACAAGTAGGACTACAACTTGCTCGCTCTCTGTCGGCTTTTTTTGTCCCCTGGTCCACTGGGACCAACTCCTGCTTCAAAAAGGGCTGGTGAATCGGGCAAGGAGGTGTCCCTCCTGGGATGGGTGGTATAGTGTCCAGTGCTGGACAGTACAGCTGGCACAGCCACCTGCATGCATCTGCAAAGGGCTACAGGGAAATAACGCTACATCTAACCAGGGACAGTTTCAGCCCCTCCACCAACAGACCCAAGCACACGGCATAGAAATGTTACTGAGTAATGCATTCCCCATTGGTGTGTTTGTCTTCTCAACGTGCTGAGGTCATCTAGGAAATCTCAAATTCAGGTCACTCTGCTCAACTGGAGTTGAGCAGGAGAGAGTATGGTACCAGCATGAGCTTCAGATGGAAGTTGTGAGTTTGCCACAAGACAGAATGAATGCTTAATCAGCAATACTTAAAAATAATATAAACAAAATTGCTTGTAAGTGATACTTTTTTTTTTTTCATAGTTCACACTTTTGTGACTGGATAAAGTCAAACACTGAGGAAAATTCAAAAATACTGGGTCAAGTGGATCCTGTTGCTGTATTTGTTCCTATTTGGACACCAAAGCAGTACATGTGCAGTTCTGCTCTGCAAAGGGACTGTGAAACTGCCTGGATGCCTTTTGGGTAACTGATTTGCATGTAAAACAAATCCTTCCTATTACCTTTCCTGAAAACTCATGCTATGATCAGAGCAAGCTGAATTCTTCTGCTCGTGTATTTTTGACAAAGGAAGGAAGGTGATACAGGTCAAACTACGGCTTATGTCATGTTTAGATAGCTCTGATTTTCTTCCGAAGGCTTTCAGAGGAGTCACTGACTGAGGCTGTAGTCAGTCCCGGTGATGATGCAGCAGAAGGGACCAAGTTTCGCTGCCAGCTCCTGGCTCTGTGAGCTTTGCAGTGCTGGCAGGAACAAAAAGCAGTAAAAACTTGCCTGTCACTGAAGTCAGCAGCTCTCACAATGAATGCAAACAGGGGGCAAATCTGCTGAGTAAGAAGATGCCTTCCTGCATGGTAACTTTAGAAACCAGAACTCTGAACAGACAAAAAAAGAGCTTAGAAATCACTGGCTGCAAGCATGGACTAAAATCACCAGTGAAGCTGAAAGCTTAAATGATAGTGGCATCATTTGATTTGATGATATCTCCCCTACAGATCGTCCACAGGGTGTTGATAGCGTGATTCTCAAGCTGCGTGTTTGCAGTTTAGGCTGCGCTTTGGCAAACTACGTTTTGGACTTGAGGCAGATGTAAACTTCTGGCTGCTTTCTGGTGGAGACAAGTAAAGGGCGGCTCATCCCCTGCAGCAGAGCACTGCCCCGCACGGCCATCTGGAAGTGGTTTTATCGGCGCTGTATGAAGGGGTCAGTGAGAACCATTGACAAAATGGCACTCAATTTCTGATCAGTTCCCATCCTCCCATTCAAAAACTAGTCTGTATGCATGGGAAAACCAGTTTCACCTGGGCGGGAAATGCTGTGTCAAACCTGGACCTCACTGCACCTGCACCAGGCGCTGCAGGGTCCGCTGCGTTGGGGGGGGGGGGTCAGCCCCCTCCTCCCCCGCCCCGGCTGGATGCCCCGGGTGGGCAGCTCTAGTGTTGGCACAGACCTTTGGGGAAGCCGGCTCCGGCTAAGCGCACGTTTTGCTGATGCTCGCCATGCCGGCGAGGAGAGGGCTGCAGTTTGTGGTATCCGGGGGCACCCCGGGGGGAGGCACGGCCGGCAGCCCCTGCCCGCGAAATACCGGAGCCGGACCGGCTGGGGGACTGTCCCGCGAGGGAGCTGCCGTCAGGTCCGCCGCCCCCGGCTCAGATGGCGCCGAACCCCATCGCCCTCGTGCGCGGGGCCGGCG
>VFFE01007253.1:1269041-1290988 GCA_008921705.1 Burhinus oedicnemus | reverse complement strand
TTTTTTTTTTTGCTGCCTTTTTTTTTTTTTTTTTTTTTTTTTTTTTTTTTTTCTTCTCCCCTCCCCTGTAAGACTGTGACAAAAGGTTTATTTTTCTTCTTTGAATACTTGAAAGGTTTCCTATGACTGTTGGAGAAAACTGGAAGAGATAGCGGATCCATAATGATCACAGTAGGTGTTGTTGATTTAGTGATTAAGCGGTTAACTAGTGGCCAAACATGAAGTTATCCTATGTAGCCGTCTCTTCTTTTTAGGCGTATTCCAATCTGACCGGTTTTGTAACGTCATCTTTACTGTAAAGCTATGAAATAAGGCAGTAATTTGTATTGTCATACTTCGAAGCCCATGAAACACATGCAAAATTAGTTTTATATCTCATTTTTACAGTGTTTCTGTCTGCTATCATGAGTTGATTGGACTTTGCAGGCATTTTAAGTGAAATAAATTAAAGTCTTGTGGGGAATTTTGTAGGCTTGTAATTTTGTTTAGAAGCAGTTGTCGGTTTCTGCAAAGGCAAATTACATCGTGATCAGTGTACAGAAGGAACTATACATATTAAACAGGTGGAGAATAGGCATTAAATGGGCATTCTTTCTCTAGAGGAAAAAAGCAAATGCTCTCTTCAGTTGCTGGTAGCAGCAGGGTGCGAGGATGTTCTTTTACTTTGCCTGGTCAGAGCTTTTGCCAGTGAGCTTATCTTTTGCTTCAGAATTGTAATGTTTAGTGTTGCATTTGGAAATCAAAAACTTTAATCTGTCGAAGAGTTTAAGATTTGAACACACAAGGAGATCAGGTCTTGGTTTCTAAAGTTAGGAACTGGAAGCTGAAGGTTGCACTCTTGGCAAGAATTCCATTATTCATGTGCAAATTAAGAATTCACAGGGTTAAAAGGTTAGAAACTGGCCAGGATGAGGTTTACCCTTGTGATAAAGAGCAGATGACCCTCATTCATTGGCCAAAGCTTTCATGTAGCTCCTCTGCAAAGTTAGTGATTGCCATGAATTGTTCTTGAGGAATGCAGAAATTCAAATGTGAGCAGGCCTTTCCTTAAGTGTCACTATGGAGCCTTATCTCCCGAGCACATCAGAGTAGGTCTGCAGGGACAGGGTTCCTCCCCAGAGGCCCCAAGGCTTTGCTTTCCTGTTGTTCATCCATGCACAAAAGAATTTGACTAATTTAGGGCTTTTTTTCGGTGAGATCCCCCTACTTTTTTTAAAGGAAACTGTGGGGCTGAGGTATTGCTTAGGTAAAAATAAATATTAGTTTCACTACATGCTTGTAGTTGCTTCCAAAGTAGGCTAATTGACGTGGGGCCGAGAGGAGGAGGTTGCGGTGTGGTTCTTTGTGAGGCAACATGTGCCGGGTAAAAATGCTGATAGTGAAGAGTATGACTTACTCAAAATTCAACTTACTGCTTCCAGTGCTACGACGAGAGATCTCTTTAAGCAGAATATAAAAGAAATGTCGACTGTGGAGAAAGTCTTAAGCACTTTTGGTACAACTTTGAATCAGACAAAAATAAACAAGCTGAGATTTTTGTATTCCTGCATTTTTAAACTACAACTATTTAACCACAGTTAACTAAGATCTAGCTAGACTTCAATAAGATGGTATTAAGAAAAAATGGAGAAGGTGGGTTATGTTCTGAAGCTAGTAACATGGGCTTTGGGCAGTGATTGGACAGGATGCTCATTGTTTATTTCCTTTTCACAAAAAGTGGAAATTGAAGTCTTAAGATGGTTGGACGGGATATATACAGCTGGGTAGGAGCATTCCTGCTTTCTCCTCTTGTAACTCTGTTGAATTGATTTTAATGTCTGTGAATTAAAGGAACCGTAAGCCCAATTCTTCGTGTACAGGTTTCTACATTTCACAAGAGTGAAAGGTTATGCAAGCAGAAGGTTTCTGGGAACATGCTGCTCGAGGGAAGCTGTGTGTGCATGCTGCACTGCAGTTTGTGAAACACTGGGCCTTTTACACGTAGCAGGCTATGCTTTGTGGAGACTTTGTAATTTTGATTACCTGCTGCGGCAGTGATGTGACTTCTGGTCCCACTGTCATGCCAATAATTGGCAATATTTATGTTTTGATATCCTAATAACATCTTTTGCTCTACTTTTAAATATTTGCACTTAAGAGTGCATCCAGCTGAGCCTTATTCTGTACTGTGACAATCATGTTTTCTTAGTGGTTCCAGCTGTTTGTTCCTCCTTTTGCATTGTGCCCTTTCTTGTGTGGGCACAGCTGCATGTGTGGCTAACTGAACAGAGAACTGATCTGGGTTAAAGTAATAGAATTAAAACAAAAGATGGTGTTTAACCCAAATGAGTTCGCTGATGTAGTTTGTCATGGAGCCACTCACAGTGATTGAACTGGTGTAACTGAGAGGAATGATGTGGAGGTGGGAAGAGTGGGACAGAGGAAGGCTACTGAAACTTAGACTGTTGCAAAAATACATGTTTGTGAAACTATGGCCTTCATGGAACATGTGCGTAGGCAAATATTTTGCCCTTCTTCTACTAACTTTATAAAAATTAATTTTAATATCTTGCCTTAAATGAAGGGATTAATAGCTGTGGTCTAACAATATAGTTTTCATTTTGTATGGAATCTGTCATTTCAGGTATCTCCCAAATGCATAGACCTCAAAGGTATTTTTAATTATTTTAAATAGTAATGGAGAGAGGAATAAATTCTGAGATGGATGGGTAGAGTTGGAAGGCAGAAATGGTTTTTAACTGAGGTGGAAGTGAAATGGCAAATGGCTGTTGTAGACAATGGTCTTGCATTAAAAGAGATGGCAAAGTCTTAATGCTGTAGAACTGGTGTGGTTACAGACAGTTTAGGTTTTTACAAGTGTGGCCTTATTGCTATTGCTTTGATTAGTTGATTTGAATGTCCTGGAAGGAGAATCCATTTCTAAGCTGAGAGTGCACATGGCTGATTCTTGGTGCATTTAAATTCCATCATTTAAGGCAGGAGGAGCACATTTAATGTCTCGGTTGGCTATGTCAGTTGGTAACGATGAAGAAGAGCAGTAAGATTTTTTTGTTCTTTAACTGAGGTACACTGAAGAAATAAGAAAACTGGGAAATATTTTCCTTCTTAACTCTTTTTCTTAGAGGATTTTCCTCTAGAACTCCCCTAGACGTCTTTTGACTTGAACTCCTATAACACCTTTATGGAAGAAATTGTCAACATCCCTTTAAGACATAACTGCTAGTTACTTTTTTTTTTTTTGGCACTAGGCCATTCGCTATTCTTTCAGCAATGACTGGTCTGCACTTGTAAGAGCTCTTCCACAGACTAAGGGATGGGCTTTTATATTGTTACCAGGACAAAACACGTATGAATCTTTACTTAGTGCACATGAACAGTGTTTGTTTCTACTAGCACGCCACTAGAGAAGTGATCTTTTTATGGGTTTCCTCAACATCTCTGTTTCAAATTTGTGTCAAGCATAATGCCAAACTGAGGCATTTCATGGCCTTCCTACCTAGTAGGGCCAAAGCTGTTATGGCTTTTACTAGTTTTTATCACCATAACTTTATAATGTATAAAGTTTTTACCAGCTTCTTTTTTAAAGGAATGCTCAGTCTTATTGGCAGCGTACTCTGTAGCTAATAAAACCTTCACCTATGTGAGAAATGTTGAAGGAAAACACGGTACTACACTAGAAACTGTTCAGACCTGTGACTAGAGGCACTCAGTTCTTACCTGGTGCAAGTTCTACGTGTGATATGTTCACTAAACTATTGTGATTTTTTTTCAACTTGCAAAACAATGTCGGGCAGCAAAGGATGCTGTTCTGTTCTTGCAGTGTGGTGCTCCCCCCCACGGCTCCCTTTCTTCCCCCTCCCTCTCCCTCTGCGTTTCTTGGTGTAGAAATTGTTGAAAGGGCATTCAGTAAGGCCCCCTTTTGTCAGCCAGCTCTGATTATCCTAAAGAAAAGGATCTCACTCTGAGCAGTTGTTTGCCTAGAGACTTCTTGTCACGTCTCCACAATTTAACAGCTGTGGCTATTGATGGTGTGCGGAACAATTTCAGACAATGACAAAAGAGAATCTTGGAGGAAGAATTTAAAAGGTACTAAGCATTTTCCTACAGAAATATGGTCATTTCCATTGTTGGACAAATTTGTGCTTAGTTTTTGTGTGTTTTCCTCAGGATTTCATATTTTTCCACATCCTATCTCCAAAATTGTGGACATCATCTTTTGTTTAGTTTTGCATTGGGGTTTTTTTTGGTTTCATCAATAGGCCCAGCTGTTAAATTGGGATTGATTACTTCCAGTCTTTATAACTGGTAATCACCACCTAAGTGAAAAAGTAATCAACAATGTCAGGTCTCCACATTTTGTTGAGTAAGTGTGGGTTGTATGGTCAACATTAGTTACTAGGGTCAGCCTCTATGTAGCTTTTAAGCAGCAGCATTTTAAGCAGTGTCTACATTTTAAAGTTGATTGTCTCAGCAATTGACTTAGAGGAGAAAGAAAAAAAAAATCACACTAGGTGATCTGTGTTGGGAATTAGAAAGCCATCTGGCAGCCTTCCAAAACCTACATCTACAGTGGAAGCATTTTTTTGTATGTATGGATGAAATTGTTACATTTTTAACAGATGGAGATAAACAGCAGACATAGGAAGGATATGGTTGGGAAACCACGAGAGTGTGGAGGGTTTGTCTATGACTTGTTTTATGAAATTATTGTAACCTCCTCTTCTGTGTTGTTTTTTCTGTATGTAGAAGTTTTGGAGGGAGATGACCTTCCTAATATATTAGAGGAAAATGTAAATAAGCATTACTAGACAGATTTTCTGTGCTGCTTTTACTTTGTTTCATAATAACTCAACAGTAATTCTGGTTGGGGTTTTTTCAATGAAATCAAATTTTATCTCCTTAGGTGAGTGGAAGTTTTTTTGGTTTTAACAACATGAATGCTCATGAAGGGAAAATAAACTAAGTACCATCTGGATAATACAGTTATCAACTTGAGGCCCTCTTCCAAAGTGCTTTTTTCTCAATTGCCTGTCTCTGTTGGGCTTCTGATAGGAGATTTCTGACACATCAGTGCATCTGCAGTTTAGGGGAACAGGATCTGGGTATCATTTCCTCCAGGTGCACGTAGGTCTGCTGCATGCTTATGAAGTTCACTTAGATTCTTGTTATCATAACCCAAAAATGACAGAGTGCACAATCTTTGTATTTTATGGGGTAAAGATTTCAGGGTTACTGAGTCTTTCTGTACCACTGTTACACTAAACAGCTTTTAAAACTCCTGCTGTGGTCAGGGTATTGCCTGAGTTTGGCTGATGGGAAAACTCCGTAAATTTTTCAGTGGTTAAGCTTGAGGAAGTTATGTTTGCTTCTAGCCTGAACGGTTCATTGGAGCAATTTTAGTAGTATTCGGTGAGTACCTTCTTATTTACTGGATGTCGGAGTAGTAGAATGCAACATGAGAAATTAAATACTGAAAATGAACATGGTATAAAAGACATACAAATGCTGACACCAAGCTTTATATCCAAAGCTGTTATCAGAATTTAATCATTAATTTGAGGCAAAACGTGCAATGTACCAAGATACTACTTCACCATCTCTGGAAGGGTTAGTGGACGCTTAACTACTGGGGAGGGAGAGAGTCAGCAAGGAGTGCAGTTATTTAATCTTCTATAATCGTGGTTCTTAGGCTTATACCTGTATAAACTGATTTCCTCTTCTGACTAAAGGAGTAAGAATACACACTTATTCTCATAGATCGTTTGAAAATGATCTTATGAAGTTGTTTCTGCACGTAGGCAAAGTTTTGAGGAAAGGAATGACTTCTGGAATATGAAATAAATGGAAATGCACTGATTGCAAGATTCTAGCAAAACTGAGAACAGTCAAGAACTTCCGTTATAAAACTAGAAAACAGGTAGAAACATCATTATGTAGAGTTTCCTACAGTCATGGGTGTGGAGGCTTGCGAGGCTCACAGAAAACACGATGCACCCTGTCCCAGCTCCTCCTAGAAACCTGTCCTTACTGTCTAAGACTGTTAGTACAGGAAAGAGCATGACGGCACAAGGGTGCCACCCATATCCTACATCTCTGTGGTTGTAGGGGATTTGTTCGATGAAAATATCTCAGGTGATCTTGAGAAATGAAAGGAAAGTAGAAAAGAAATGCAACTTTAATGCTTTCTCCTGGGATATTTCTTCCTGTCACTAAATCTGGGTATTGGTTTAAACTAATGAGTGTACTAGAAACAGCCAGGTCATGTAATTTTCCCTTGTATAACATAAACCAAGGAATTGTTTTCCTAAAAAAACCCCAAAACACAACACCCTCTCCCCCCAAAAAAAAACCCAAACAAGAAAAGGAAAGCCCCCAAACACTTGGAAAACTGAAAAATCCAAAGAGCAGGGCTTCACTTTTACAAAAATGTGCAAAAATGTTTCATAATCTGCAAGTGTGGAAGTCCTGCCTTTGGATACCTCAGTAGACACTAAACTATTCTCTCAATGGCCTTTTTCAAGGTACATTGCTACATGAGAAAATACAGCTGAACCATCTGCTCTGTTAAGTCAGTATTAAAAAAAAAAATAAAGCAATCAAAATCTCAGCAATCCCTTCCGTAGACAATAACGATCAACACTTTTCCTGTCAAGACCTTACAGTTACACTTTGACTTCTATTTTACCAATTTTTTCAGCGGTAGAATACTACTGAGCAAGTTGCATCTCCATTTGACTAGAACTGTGTTTGAAAGCCGCACCTGCCATAAGAGCCATGGTAAAATTCTCCTGGACAGCGAGAAGTAAGATTGTTGTTGTTTCTGAATTATGACAGAAATCTGTTGTGAAAAGCACGAACCAAACTGCAGAGAGGGTCTTTGATATCCTTTCCTGTCTGTAGAATCTTAGGAATAAAGCTTCCTACGTACTGGCCAATATAAAGGCACTGGTGGTAGTACGGGGTTTGTCTCAAAACATTGCAATTCACTAAATCTGTATTCAGATGTGGAACATCTTTGCTGAGCCCATCTTTAAGCAGATGTTGGAATGGGCAACAGATTCCATTCTGTGCGAGTTTTACAGTTCTGTCCAAAATTGACAGGCTTTTCTGAATCACAGCTTTAGGTGGGACAAATACAGTATTTTAGAAAGGAGAAAAGAGTTTGTCTCTAGCTACAGGCTACACTGAGTCATATATTGATGGCAAAGCAGCAAAACTTAGCTCTTCCTAGTCCTCTAGCCTCAGAACATGCTAAAATTATAATTTTGAATTTAATAATAGCAACGATTTGCCTTGTCTTAGAAGTATGTGTAATGGAAGTTTGCTCTTTAGCTCTGGGGTACAGTAGTTCCATTTTGAAACAATTTGCATATGAGAGACAGTTTTGAAAGAAATAATCACCTGACTGACCAGGAGTAAGGGGTATGTAAGAGTTATTACAAGCATTAAACATGTCATCTGGTGTTCTTTTAATACGTAGCTAGGGGGCAGTTAAACTAAGTCTTTGCAGCTTGTGATGTATATCTTGTATATAGTGATGCATGAATGTTGGAAACTGGAGGGGATTCTGTGAACAGAAGCAACTCGATACCTTCAGATTTGATTTTTAGTGTCTTCAGATTTGATTTTTAGCATCTCCAGATAATAATCCTGTTCACATTGATTGGTTACATTGTTCTTATTTCAGTAGATGAGAATTTCTCGTGCAAAACCCTCATGTCTTAATGGTATCACTGGCAAATCGATACATTTATAAAAGTAGAAAAAATGTTGGATTTTTAATTGATTGGTGTAATTTTACCACATGTGTACTAGCTCATCTTTGGACACCCTGATAGATACACAACTCACTTTTAAAATCTTGCATTAAACCAAAGATCTTTCTGGATCTTCCAGTCAAGAGGGTTTTGAGTTTTGATTTTTTTTTTTCTTTTTTTGGCTCTCCTTTGCGCCATTTCAGATTAAAGACAAAACAAGATAAAATAAGATTAGAAAAATAATTTATTCTTCTGTTTCTCCTCAACCTTTGCAGCATGAGTTTTTCATGCGAAGTAGCAATGGTCAGCCTTCTCTTCTACCACTAAAATCATAAAAGTCATCTGTCAGCCTGTTTACAAAGTGGGATTGTCAGTTCTTTTAAGCTGTATTGAGAAACACTCACTTCCTGTACACCTTAACATGGAGAGGATAAAGTATCAAATAGAAAAGCTTTTAATTTATTTGCTGATCTGTTCTAATATTAAAAATTCTCATTATTTGTGTCCTCTCTCATGTTCCCACTCTTTTCTCTTTCTCATGTCAGGTGCAGGTCGGTTTTGCTGCATGTTTTTTTTTTTTTTTTTTTTTTTTTTTTTTTTTTTTGCACATGTTCGGCACAGACTTACTCGACTAGCTAGACACAGAAGATGCTGTTTGTGCTGAGCATGTTGCTTGTGAACACTGAGCTGGGCTTTCCCTCTAAGCAGTCCTAGGCAGCTGTGGACTTGCCTTTTTTTCCTGTTCTGAATTAATGAGGAGCTAAAGTGTGATCTAACACTGCATATAGAAACCAGCTGGCATCGAAAGCTGAAGTAAGTGAAAACAATGGTCTAATTACCTGGAGAGGAAGTTTGGGAGGGGAAGTGGGTGAGGTGGAGGTGTGACTGGTCTCATGTGTCTAGAGGTCAGGAAGGGGAAGAGAAATGCATTGGTGGGAAGCAGCTAGTCCTAAGGAAAAGCTTGTGGAGTGACGCCTGGGGTTGGCTCAGTCTGGAGATTGCCATGGGTAGAAGTTGGGAGTGGGAGCGGATGGAGGGGCTGGCAAAGACTGACTCAAGAGAGTGTGCCCATCAGAGCAGCTGATCTTTCAGGACATAGAATGTGGACCCAGGAGCTTTGGTGGATTTAAATTGCATCGCTGCTTCAGCCAGAAGCTTTTATGATATGTGACGCAAGTCAGCTTGTCCCTACTTTTCATGGGAAGTCTGTGACTGTGTGTTTCTTATGGTCTTGGTGTTTGATATGAGGTTCTGAGGCTTCATCAATTGGAGCTGCAACAAGTTGGGGGAGCTGTGGTTGCAACACATGCAGTGCTGCAAACGATCAGTGTCTTATCTTGGGCACTTAAATTTAGTGAATATTTTGGGCCACCATCCAACTGTTTTTCCATACCCAACAGTAAAATTAAAATAATAATAGAACATCATCTTCAGGTGTCGTGAGAGTAGATGCATCAACATTTGTGAAGAAATGTAGTGCAGAGCCCTGCAGAAAAGGCCACAGAGAAGTTAATAACTGTCTTCAGGGCAGTGCTTAATAGAGTGTAATAAATAAGGAATGAGGCCACACACTGAACAGAGAAAACAAAATATTGAATAGATGCTCGTTATGTGAGCACCATTCATTTGGTGCTGTGAATAGTGGGGGAAGTGTGATTGTGCAGTTGGATTGTTTCCTGAAGCATGTATATAAACAGAGCAAATCAGTTACATAAGCAGCTTCATTTATTCAGTTTCCTAACTTCTGAGCATTTGAGTTTGGAAATTTTCATCGTGTGCATGCATGTGTGTGTACACACATATAAGAGGCAGATATACTGAGTGCTGTGTTAGTGGGAAAGTTTAGGATTTAGCTTCATTTATCTAAAGATGTATGTAACGCAGCAAAAAATGAAATAAATATGCTTGAAAGTATTAGAGTTTTATATAGGCAGGGTGTCAGGAAAAAAGATTTGTAACAGGGGGCACTATGACAACTTCTGAGACAAGTTAAGTAAGTTTATCAGAACTTTTTGATTCAACCAAAACATAGGCGGTGTCTAAGCATGTATTTAGCAATATTTTTAACTTGATAATAATAATCCTCAGATACTATTTTTTTTTTTTAAATAAAAGTTTACTGACTAGTGAAGGTACTGTAGAGGTCTGCAGCAACATTTATAAACCTGTTGGTAGTATTGTTTATCAGAGCATAATCTGACTTAGGAAACCATTTTAGCACAGTACTAACAGAAGCCACATTTAATTTATACTTTTGACTACAGTTTAAGCTTGTGTGTGGGCAGGGCTTAGGTGAGTGCTCACCTGTACACTCTCTGGTGTTTGTCAGCGCAATGTTTACTCTCTCTGTGACCTGAGTGAGAGGAAATTGGGTTTATTGCTGGTGTACGGGAGAAGAGCTTTTTTGTGGTGCACGGTATTGGGTAGGTGCCAGGGAGGACTGTGGTGTGCAGTGCTGTGGAGGAGTTAGCACCAGTGGGTTTCACCTCCTCCTTCATCTGGTCTGTCTCTTTTCTCAAGTATTTACTCCAGCATATAGCCTAGACTACTACCTACTTGTTAGGCTATGGGTCTTGTCTTGAGCCACAGAGCAGGTTTTTGGAAATACAGCCCAGCAGTCATGATTAGAGAAAAGCCCTGGTACTCTTTTCCTTGTTATTTTTCCTGACACATTTATGTAGAGAATCTAAAAGGCAGTGAAGTATTCAATACCTTGTGCCTTCAGTGCAAGGTATGCACCTGGATCCTATTGAGGATCCATCCGTTTGTGTGCTGGGACCTTCTTTCTCTGAGGATGTTTTTCGTGGGCATGTTCAGAAGCTGGAATTATGAGGAAATGTAAAGCATTATTTGTACTTATTTTAATTGTTCCTTTCCTTGCTATTTAGTTGCTGCCGTGTTTGCCATTGTCTTGTGTTTACCTGAATAATGGTTGCCTGGCCTTTCACAGACTTGTGAAGAGGAAAGATGGTGACCACCTGAAACAATAATATCTGCGGCAGAATAGCCTGAGAACTTTAAATAACCAAAGGGGACTGTTTCCAAGGCAGCTAAGTGACCTTTGGATCTCAGAAGCGGGCTATTCATAGAGGCGAAGCCTTTGTCCTGCTTTGACCAGTGGTCAGTGAACTCTGGCAGGCCCCTCGGCTCACCGTCTTGGCCCTAGACTAGCAGCTGGTGATTGATTCATTTAACTGTCCAGATTCACATTCTTCTGTCAAGGACTTGTCAGTAAGAAAAAGGTTCTATGGAGGGCTATTCATTTTACTAAAAGGAAAGGGATGCATTATATGATTGAGTGGATTACTTTTGGGTCAGAAGAGTTCCTGCATTGCTCTGTTTTAATTCGGCCTTCAATCAAAGAGAGATTTAGTTTATCAGCGCAGTGTGGTGCTCATGAAGGGGGACAGATCGTTTCAATTCCATCAGTGCAATTGGACTGGTTTGTTTTGTGGGGTGGTTTGTTGTTTCCCCCCTCCTCCTTTCTATGATTTGTCCCCCCCACCATTTTTTTGCCAACAAATCCATAGGTTTTTGTGATTAGTTGATATGGCAGATGGTTAAGAATATTAATTTCTATTAATCTCACTCTTAGTTTAATGTGTATGATATATGAATATTAATGCCCCTGCTACCTCTCATATATGGTCTTAAGCAGTCCAGAAAAGCCTAGAGGTAAGTAAAAGACGAGTGCGTTACCTCTGTTTTAGATGTGGAGAAAACTGAGAAGAGAAAAAATTCTAGAGGGTCAAACTAATAAATTACTTCCCTACAAACACCATAGGCAACTGTAAAGCTGAGGGTAGAACCTAGTATTTTCTATCCAGTCCCCATTTTCACCTGATGCACAAAAGTTTGTTGTACAAACCCAGCATTTTCCAAATACGCAAGAGTGCTATCTGTCCATTTATCTGAAGGTTTAGAATCTCTTTTTTAAAACAAGGGAAAGGTGTTTCCATGCTTTATGAAACTAAACCGTGTTTTCAATTTTATAATTAATGTGTCCAAAATCCAACTTTGAGTTTCACTAGGGAGGTGTGTTTCCTCTTCATCGTGTTGCCAGGCTCTTCTGTCCATTTTCCCTTCAGCTGGGCTGTGTTCCCTTAGCGTTAGGATTTTTTTGCTGATCTTCTTCATGAAGTACTGAGAAAAGAACGTCATTGCTTAGCTCCTTCCACTGGAAGTAACAGGCATTAAAGAGCAGATCCCGCCAGTTAACCTTCTGCCTCTGTTTGAATGAACATGATGAGCTGCAGCAGATGAAATATGACCTTCAAGTTTCTTTACCCCACTCTCATAAGCTATGTATTGTTTTGATTTGGCTTATTAAACGCATTATGAGAGATTTCTGATTGGCTTCAGGCCAAGGTGTTACACTTCTGTTGATGGAAGTAGAAGTGCATAATTTAGAAGAAAATACAGTGCATCTTGGTCTGCTGTATTCTTTTCTCTCCCTCTCTTTGAGGGAAAAGGGAGAATTTTGCATTTGTTGAGATAAATCAGTGGCTTAACTATCTTAAGAGCATGAGAGAGGAAGGAAGTCTGAGATAATCTAACCTTGCTTAACTCTCCTCTCTTATACACCTCCATGTATGTGTCAGAAATCTGGGATAAGTACAACACCTGTTGAATAGGCCTCCTTTTTTCACGGAGGTCTGGTGGTATTTTTTCATGTCTGCAGTTGCATTTTCCAGGGCCCAGTCCCCTTTCTCAGAGCTTGCTTGTTTCAGTCTGGAACGTGATGTCTGAGATGGGGTTACCAGCTTTTCTGTCCTCCATTTAACGCTTCTCTCGGTGCCTTCCTGGTGGCTTCGATTAATGGCCTTGGGTTGGAGATAAATAATGAGCTTTTGAAAATCATGGAAAATGAAAATGGGTTGTCATTGTGTATTAGAGAATATAAGTGATCTAATCACCAGAGGTATTACCTACTTAGTACATGGTTGTTTGCTTGCACTATGACTGTGCAACTGGAAATCCAACTATTACGTCCCACCCAAGTAGTCAACAGCTATAGCAAGGTGACTTCCTCTAAAGACAAAATTTTTTGCTTTCTTCTGTTTGCCTTTGATATGGGGCTTTTATGGTGTGTTCAGAATAAATTTGCAGGATATTTTTGGACTCATAAGGGAGTGAGAGAAATATACTTGGGGAAAAATATAGGGATTTCTGTGACATTGAAGACAATATGATTTTTATCTGGAAGCCACACTTCTGATTTGTTTTATGTGAAAGTTGCAAGAGTTGTAAACTCTTCCTCCTCTCCTACCTCCATAAATTTTCAGATAAACATCTAATTAGAGGATTTAAGTAACTTCAGTAAATAAGCAGTGCTGACAATGCCTTTTGTTACTTGGGGTTTTTTTTGTGTGAAGTTTGTTTCTGTTTTTCTCCCTGCTGCTCTCAAGCTTCAAGACATTCAGAATTTTGCTGTTAGTTACTACGCTGTGTAGAAAGACTGTTATTGGGGAGACATCTCTGGGCTGTGTAATGCAGTAGGGGGGCATTTGGTGACAGGGAAATGAGCTGCAGGCATTTGGCCCTTGAGAGCGGAGGCATCTCTTCTTTCGTTTCCCCATGGGAACACTGTGATGTTGACATTTGGAGAGGGGGCTGAAGGGCTTGAATTCCCAGCGCCTCTCCTCAGTGTTTTGCAGTGAAATTGTGTCTTTCATCCTAGGATGCTGATTCTGAAACACTGTAAACAAAAAATGGAGAGTGCTCGTACCTCTTAGGGATGGCATTTCTGACGGTCTGAAGACTTACAGCATCACCATATCAGCTTACCCTCATTCATATGTGAATGGTGTCAGTTTGCCACTGTATTAAATGAAAGCTCTTCCTCTGCCTCCCCCCAGATGTGAGGGGAGGCACAGTGGTGGGCGGCGCGGCAGAGGAATGTGTGGGGCCCCACTCCTGTCCTGGGATGTGCTCTGCGGTACTTCCTCTGATTGATGAGCTGGGCAGGGTGAGGTGAAGAATGAGTATTGCATTCTACTTAGGGTCTTGTTTTATTTTAGCAAGGAATAGCATTTATTTATTTTTAAAGGTACATGACTGATAAATAGAGGTCTTACTCTTCAGCTGGCATCTGCAGTGAAATTCATCGATTAGAATGGGGCAGCTTTAGTGCTTACAGTGCTGGAGGCTCTTGTGCAGTGCTGAAATTGTCTATTCTGTGTTGCACTGAGTGATTATAGCATTGTCATTGTTCTTTTGGGGGTTGTCCTTTGAGGAACTTTAGAATCATAGCAGTCAATCTTTACTTTTCTATTTCCATTTTTCTTTGGTTTTGTTTTTTTGTTTGTTTTGGGTTTGTGATTTTTTGTTTGTTTGTTTTGGATGCCAAATTAGGATAGTTGTGAAGGGATACATCTTTTGTTGCACAATCCTGCTTGTGTTCTGATCCTTCTCTTCATGTCGTAAAGTGCAAAACTGTGCTGGATGTTCCCCATGCAACAGTTGGGCTATTAAGCAGAACTAATTCTTCACAGAATGGCAACAACTCCAAAGAAAGGTATCTGTAGGATTAAGCATAGATACTAGAAGGCAATCACTTGGCAAACTGCTGAAGGAAAGCAGTCCTTGCAAGGGGGAAAGTGGTGCGTTCTTTCTCCTGAATGCATGCAGCCACACAAGTAGAACAGCTTTGAAGCTGGTTAATGTGGCTTACTGTGTGCCTTTTCTGTACTGTTTCCTACATTTCTTGTCTGCAGAAGACTAGAGGGGAATTCCTTGATAAGTGCATTAGCATTTATTGTGCACTTCTGTGGCCACACACTGTTGCCTGGATGATAGATAGACTGAGAGGGGAAAACCCCAGCTGGGATGCCTTCAAAAGTGAAAAGATCAAATCTCTCATGCTCGTTTACATGATTCACTAGGGTATGTCAGTTACACCATCAGTAAGCTGTTGAATATATAGAACCACATATTTCTAAGCCTCAATCTTTTATTTCCTTTAGAACAGTGCTAGTGGTAGCTCCTGAGGTGATACATATGCTTGGTTTCATTGGGAAGGGTGTTAGTGGTATATTTTTTTGCCACTTAAACTGAGGTGTAGTAAGGCAGTATGTGTGGTTATGTGAATAGCTTACACATAGCTGCAAGAGGTATAAAGTGCTGTGGTTGCAGTATCATTAGCTGCTTTGACCAAAGTAAAATAGAAAGGCTTGGGTGCATTATCCTGTACTTTCTTCCTTCACAGATTGGGAATTCTGATGCGTGCCCCTGCATTGCATTTCTCCTGGATTGTCCTCTCAGTGTGGCTCTAAGAGCACCTGATGGGCCAGAGAACGAACAGTAAAATAAGGCACTCATGGGCTGTTAGTATGTCAGTTAGGATCCTCCTGTTATTTTCTCTAGCATATTGGTGCTACCTAGGACCCCATTTATTGTCACAGTTATGTTAATATGTCATGAATAACAAGCTGTGTGTCTGTTCCAGTGGTCTGAAAAAACGAAGAGGGAACAGTATACTGTAGTAGTCACCCTGTCAAATTGTACTCCTCTGTTCCTGCATGCATATTTCTGCATTTAAGAGGACTTTTTGAAGGGTGATTATCCACTTCTGAGCAGCCAATTTTCTTTAACTGTTTTGATGTTTTTTCTTAACATACAGCAGACATGCTAATTATGAACTCTTTCTGTTGCTAAGGTTAACACTTTCCAAAATTTACAGTGAATATATGCTGCCTATTTAGCAAAAGGAAAGAGCATCTGTCATAATATACAATATATCCTGAGATGAAATGATTGCTTTTATCCTTGAAAAAATGGACCCGTATCATAGAGACTCCTGGTGTATTGTGATGGTTATTATAAAATTTTTTGAATTCACAGTTTTACCCAAGAAAGAAAGCTTAGACAGCCATCCACATGTTTAAATGTTGAGAGTTTGGTGTGCCATTTGATGTGTCCTGCCCAGAAAACAAACATTTACAAGGCTGAAAGCTTCCGAGACAATAGTTAAATGGCAGTGGTAGGGCTTGCTTCTGCCTTCAGTGATGTCCATGTGCGTAGGAAGGGGTTGCATTTCCAAAACTGTCTCACCAAAGGGAGGCTGTTCCAGAACCACATGCCTCATTTATTCTTTTTTTCTGCTGGTTTTTCTCTGGAGCAGCCAAAGATGATGCTCTGTCTTTGAGACCTTGTCTCCAGATCTTGCACTTCTAAAGAGCTCTTGCAAGAGGGGAAGAAAGTTTTGTTTTGTTTTTAATGAAAACAAAAACAAACTTGGGAAAGTGAGGAGGTACAAGGAAAAGACTATTCTCTGTTCGGGGGGGGAGAGCATTTTTCCTTGTCTTGTCAAATTTCTTCTCCTTTCCTGTCAACTGTCTTCAACCTGCATCCATGTGAGTTGTCCTCTTCTTTTGACTTTCTGCACTGGGATATATTAGAAACTTACAATAGTTTCCATTGTGTATGTGGAGAAGACAATATACTTTCCTACTTTCTGAGGATACTGTAAGAAAGAATGAATAAGAGGATACTGTAGGAAAGAAAGAATAAATTACTAGATTCCCCTAAAAACCTAGCCCAGAATTGTATACTTGACTTCCAAGTTTTCAGGAAGAGAAAATACTACATATGAAACTTCAGACTAGTCTTAACTTCGAGAAGCTGGTGGTGAAAACTGTGTGTGTGTGTGTGTCTCTGTGTGTGGCCAGAAACAGTTTTACAGAATCTAGTCCCAAACCAAATGGTGGAGAGCCTAGTGATCTTCAGTGGACATATTCAGACTTGGTTATTCCTGTATAGTGATTTTTAAAGTGATCATTTGTCAGCCACCGAATTAGGAGCTTTAAAGAAAGGAGCAGGGGGACCTGAAAGTGTTAGAGGAAACAAATGAGATTGCAGCTGACATCTCCAAGGGAACTTTTGTTCAAGGGTGCTCAGGCTGTTGACCTCTTTCCTTCTCCATTTCATTGCCTTTATAGCATTCTTCAGTACCAGAAAAGTAGTGGCTTGTTTGTGACTAGGCAAATGCTACTTTTCTTTTTTTTTTTTTTTTTTTTTTTTTTTTTTTTTTTTTTTTCCTTCTCTTTCTTTTGGTGGGGGAGGCAATCATGGACATTGCTGTGCAAAGATTTTAATGCACAAAGAAACAGTTTTGCATTGTATTTTAAAAGTGTGAAGCTAATGATTTATTTCCTTTTCTCCGTTCTTATTAGAGATAGGAGAGTAATTCCTAGTGACGGCATCTTAGTTTGGAAATCACTGTCTAGAAATTACACTTCTTAGATATCTGTCAGCAGTTTAGCAAGAATATGAAAGAGAAAAGGAAAAATTAAAATATACCGTTGTTTCTTCCTTTTCCCATTCCTTTCTCTATTGCACCTCCCTCTCTTTGTTTAGTTTTAGTGATGGAACTAAGTATATGGTAGGCTAGAAGTAAATGTTTTTGGAATAAGGTGACCATAAGTTTTAGCGGAGTAGACTGGTTCCCAGATTAATTGACTGGCAGTTTGTTGGAGGGGAAACTGCAGTAAGGTCTGCAAAGGAGCTCACCCTTTAGCTCAGCAATCAGGGCCCTGGAGAAGATTTGTCCAGAGCAGAGGTAATGAATTGAGAATAGCAGTAAGGGCAGATGGCCCACATCCTCACTCCTTACCTCATCTGGGGTCTCCTCGGTATTTATCAGTGAAAGCTTTCTGTAATTACTGCTATGTGCAGAGCAGTTTCTGGTCCCTCCAAAACTCAAAATGTGATTTTTGAGAGGGTCTTGCAGACCAATGCCTCAGAAAGATTTTTCTCCTCACCTTCCCTCCTCCTGATCCCAACAAAGCAATATGCGTCAGAGTTCTGGAGTACTACGCACATTATCTAGAGTATTGAGGAGGCGCAGTATTTTCTTAACAAAAGGTCTCTTATCTCTCTAAGGTAGGTCCTGACTCAAAGCCTATTGAAATCAAGGCTAAGACTTCTACTGGTCAACTGGTGTCAACAGGTTGGAAAAAATGACGAAATATGTGTCAGCAGTCTTAAATGTCTGGCTCTCAAACTCTCTGGATTTGTGAACATAAAGTGCATGGATGCCAATAAGCTATGCCAGTAGCTCCCAAAATGTCATCCTGTTTTGATAAAATCTATTCTTTGGCATAGGAAAAAAAAAAATGGTAGGAAGGGAAGAGGAACCCAAGTTGTAGTGCTAAGCTAGTGGCTCCAAAAAATGCAGCTCTGTAATTTCCCACTCTGCAGGGTTTTCCAAAGCATCAGAATAATAACGATCACTGTAGAATATGATTGTAGTCTGTACAAGCTGTAATTCCAATCCACCTTCTTTAAAATGTTAAATGTCTGCTAGGAGATTCTAAATGGCAAATGGTTAAGAAAAGTCTTTGAGATAGACAGATTAATAGGTATCCCATATCAATTATTGATAGTGTCAAATCAATGCAGCAGTTTGTCTCATTTAACCTCCACATTATTTAATTGTAATGCTCTAAGGTAATTGCCTGAGACTGGACTCCTATTTCAATACAATTCTGAACCTATTGTCTTCAAAACTGCTGCTATTGTGTTCATGCTATCACAAGCTAAGAATTTCTTAATATTGCTGAAGTCATAGAGGAACACTTCTTTATCGTTTTGTTTTCATTTTAGGAAGACAAAATTGGTGTATTAGGTTTATCCTGGAAATATGTTTAACTCAAGAAATATCTGTGAAAATACCCAGTGTAATCTGTTTCACAAATAGCATGGTAATAGGCTAAATGTTATCCTGTTTGCTGATATTTACAGTGTACACAGCAGGCTGTGGGTTTTTGTTCTGTATGTTCCTGAACAATGTAGAGAGACTCTGTTAAAAAAAGGGACCACTATTTACACTATTTCCTTCTTTTAAGGAAGTTTCCCTTCCACTTCCTTGATCATAGTGGCATTTTTGAAAACTATTCACGACAAAAACATGATTTTCCTGAGGTATTGGTAGTACAGATTTAGGGTTAAATGCACAGTTAGATTTTTCTGTAGAATTTTCATCCTGCCAGCACCGTAGTTCTGTAGATACATGAGCTTTTTATCTTGTGAAAAGACTCTCTGCTAGCTATTGACCTGCATGTTCAGATATTTCTGGAGAAAGGTATTAAACAAGAATCTGAAAAATACTGAAGTATTTCTGTATATAGAAACACTAACTTAGGTGCTAACCAAGCCTTGCTTTGTAGCAATGTTAGTAGTAAAAACTGTACAGCTGACTATAAGGGCTTTTAAACTGGCAGGATACTGTGGTTTGAGGAGTCTTTTTATTTATGTAATGCAACTGTTTGCTCAATTCCATCTCTCTAATTTTTTTTTTCTTTCTTCCTTAAAATACTTATTTTCTGTTATGTAATGTCTGAATTAGGTACTTTTTTTTTGGTCATTTTTTTATGTTCAACTGCTAGGTTTTCCAGGAAAGTGATTTTATTTTTCATATTGAGAAATTAAATGTCATACTCACTAATGGCAAACTAGCATGTTTCTGCCATGTAATCTTAGGTCTGTATCCTGTCTTCTGTCTAAGAGTGAGTTCTTAGTAATCAGCTTGGTAGTACAAAGGAGAGGGAGAAATTAAAGCTAAAGTATGAAGCTGGAAAACAAAACAAAAAGGTAAAAAGAATATCCTTAAACAGGGATGACCATGTTTCCAGGCAATTCAGGCAAATACTGATTTTAAAGTCATGTCTAACAGTTTAGTGTTAGTACCTCATTAAAATCCAGGGATTAATAGCAGCAATCTCCTTGTTGCACATTAAAAGGATTTAGTTGAATTTGGGGTTAGAGGGTACAAGGTGCCATTCTAGCAAAACTATACCCAAGGTATCAGTGAGGTGAACTGGGATGGCTTAAAGACTGTGATTTCTCTAACTGTCCCACTTATATATTTATATATATCTGTATGAATTTTAAAACTGTAATGAACTGGTTCAATAATCCTTTATATGTTATCTTTGGAAGTGAAATTGTCTGGAAAAGCTTGTTTGAAATGTTCAGAAAGGCAGTTGGAGTTATAGGTCCGTACTGCCTTTCTGGGACTGGAGGTGTGTTTGGGCTCAGGTTAGTTCAAGGACTTTAAAATCTGTGGATACTGGTGATGGAGATTCAACCTGTAAACAAGACTTCCTTGTGTATTAGATAAGGATAACGTGCAATATTCTGCTCTTCTCTCCTACAAGTATGCAGGGGTATGCAGCACGTGCAGTGTACGTGAGTAGTTGGAACAGGATTGGTCTTTATTCTCCTCCCTCTTGTACTACAGGTGTTTCTAAGCATGCAAGTGAGAACAACAGCCATCTTGAGAGCCCTAATTTATGAATTAATGAATTTGAGGAGAGGCACAGGATGAGCTTATGGACACTACAATCCCCTCCCTGTTGGGGAGAAGGAGAGGACAATTGGTTGGTTGTTTTATTGCTCTCAGTTGCTTTTTGCTAGGCTATCTCAGCTTGTTAATGTGTCAATGTGTGGTAGCATTTACTGCTAGGGATTAATACAGAGAAAAAAATTACAATTTTAAAATTCTCATGTAAAAAGTTAAGCACCAGTTATAGTGTTATCCAGAATTTTCATTATGAGTTCTTAACGTAAGTTCTTACTTTGTCATGCTTCTGATTGGGGGGGTGGGAGGGGAGAAAAAAAGAGACTCATTTTGTTCCAACTGAATTTAAGCATGCTTTCTGTATACATCTTTGGTTATTAGTTAAAAATAAGTATATTAAAATAAAGTTTTAAGCAACAGTAGTACAAAACTATGCAATTTCAGAATAATTCCTTAAAATGCAAGAATATAGAAAAAGTATATTTTAGTTAAGCTCGTTTCTCCAACTGCGCTGGCAGAAATTAAAAGTAACAACTGGCTTTAGGGAAAAAGCCACACTTCCAGTTTACCAGAAGAGTTAAATATCTGGTAATTTACAAGAATGCCATTACTAGTATGTTGTTTGAATTACAATCTTTTCCTCTTTACTAACAGTCAGAATGAACTGACACTTTTCCTTTGTGCCTGAAAGAGCCAAATGTATTTTGTATGATATCACTTCCTTTTACAGACGGAACTCAGTTCTGTCTCAAACTCAGTTGTCTGCCTTAAATAATATCCATAAAGAGGAGGAAAATATCTGGGCAGACAATGAGACTGAAGAGAAAGGCTTTGCAGATGCTTGCATTTACGGGCTAAACTACCAGAGGTCCATAGTTTAGAAGCAAATGTTTCTGATGCCTGGAGTGGTCAAGAAGACTGGAGGACTAATGTTTTGGTCCCAAGTTAACACATACTGTTGCATTTCAAAGAAAAGCAAGATAAGATAAGATTGAGTCTGATCCTTGGAGTTAGAGAAGGATCAATTAAAGGAGAATTTTTTGCAAGAAGCAAAATCCAACAAGTACTCTCCATCATGTGTACGTGCATTTGTTTTTTTTAATATTTTGTCTCTGGTTTTCTTTCAATTTATATTGGATTTTTTCCAGCTCGATGAAGAGGATGTCAGATGGTTTGTTCCTCGAATGCTTAGTTCATAAATATATGAAGACATGTTCTTTAGTGTGGTGCTGCTGTTTTCATCTGATCACAGTATATCAGTAAAATTCAATTTCCTCTTGATCTCATCTCCTGCTGCTGCAGCTGTAGCGATGGCTCCACTGTCACAACAGTAGATTGTTGTCTGGTCACTTTCCAGAATGACTTACCATTTTGGATCTACTTGTACTTACTTGCAAAGTAAGTACTTTTTCTGTGTCAGTGGTCCAATTAACTACAGTCATCCAAACGGGGACTTCAACATAGTTATAATGCTTCTTTCAATCTATTCTCCTCTTTCTCCTTTTCTATTTTTTTAAAATTTTATTTTCTTTAAACAGAGGAAATTTATTCAGTGGGTGAAGTCAGGCTGACACTTCGCAAATTTTCTCTTACAATCTTGGTCCTACTCACATCCCCACTGACCCACAACACTGCAAGTTCTGAGTTTTTGCAGAGCAGACAATGCCAGTGATGTGGTTGTCTGTACTGTCCATAGTGGTTTTGCTGAAAACAGTTATAATTTGGACCAAACAAAGTCAACAGGAATCTGTAAGGAAAAGCTGAGCATTATAAATCCCTTTCAACTGTAGCACCTATTTTCAGTATGGTAGTCCTGCTGAATAATACATGCATTAATGAAGAGAAACTTGAAAAGGATACTTAAAAAAAAAAAAAAAAAAAAAAAAAAA
>VFFE01007253.1:1237517-1269021 GCA_008921705.1 Burhinus oedicnemus | reverse complement strand
TTTTTTTTTTTTTTTTTTTTTTTTTTTTTTTTTTTTTTTTTTTTTTGTGTGAGTGAAGGACTGCTGCTGTATTCAAACAAACAAAAAGATGTGAGGGGTGAGCTTCTTAAGGTTTACTTTTTCATACCTTAATAGTTAGATCTATCTAAACCTGTTTAAGTACACAAATTATTTTTTGCATGCATGCAGGATAATATTCTATCCATGTATTGTGCAGGAGACACCAGCAGTATTTCTCTAAGATTTAATCAGTCTATGAGAGCAAGTAATCATTTGGGTTTTGAGCCTGTGGATATTTGCCTCAATGGTAAACGAGGGAACTCATACTGGAACTGAACTCTTGATTTCTCTCCGCATTGATAACTTTATTGGACAGAACTGTGTGTTTTATGCCATCAAAGATATTCATACTCAAAAGTAACTATACAAACACATGTTCCCATCACATAATTGCAGGAATTTATAAAAGTAAATACAGTTTCTAGCCATTGTTTTCTTCTGTAAGCAGCCTTTGGTATCTTGCAAGTTAAAAAGGGTGGGAGCATCAGGTTCTTGGAGTAACATTATTTGTTTTCTTTTGGTTATAAATCTGGGAACAAAATGATTAAGTAGACTGGAGAAGAGGGGGGGAAAACTCAAATAAAAAGGCACTTACATTTATTGCATTTTGCAGGGTTGTTTTCAGGAACAAGGTATGTCTCTTGAGACTTTGTTTCTTATCCATTTTATAGAGCTCTGGCCTCTTAACAGCACTGCTTTAATGACTTTTTCTTGGGGTTCTGAGTTGCTATCAGCGCTTGCCATGAAAACAAGCCTGTTACAAAGAGGTCAGGTTTCACGAGACAGCAATAGACTTGTAAAAACAGATTTTACTGGAACAAATAAAGTCAGAATTAAGAAGAAACCAGAGATTTGTGTAAAGAAACAAGATATAGAAGGAACAAGTACTGAGCTAAACTGATAAACAATGTATAAATTTGGATGAGAGATAAGTGGGGATTTTTTGTTTCTAAAATCATTTAGTGACATTAATGAGTTTTTTCTGAAGATTTTGTGCAGTTCTCTGTAGTTCAGACTTTTGTTATCTCTAAAGATTAATTTTCTGAGGAAATGCAGTGTTCCTGCTCAGGTGGAAAAATGTTCTTTAAATATCAGCTTCAATTAACAACTTGCATTGGATTTTCTAACTAGTATAGATGAATCTGTTCTTTCTTGCTATCATGATGACATTTTGTGTTCTGTGAAATACTAATTTTTCTCAGTTTCTTTTGTAGTTCTCGAGAGTCTCACTTCTGTCTTTAATCTTCAGCTGTAATGTACCGGATGCACAGAAATAAATAATTCTTTTTATATACATAAATGAAAACCAAATATTGTGTTTCTGTTGTCTCACTTTGTCCCTTTAAATAATTGTACCAATATAAGAAAATTCTGGGTGTGATTTTATAGTTTCTATGGAGCCAAAACTTTTAAAGGTGTGCAAGAGATTTGCTTTGATAAGACTACATTTCTGCTTTGTTAAAATGGTCCTCTCTTATGCTGCTGGCTGTGTGGTGCAGCTGTGCTACATGATGGCTCTGACACTCATGTTGACTTGTGTTGTTCTTATTATCTATGCCTTTATTACATTCCTAGAGATTTTATTTTGAAAGCTAAGCAGACTTGCCTGGTTTACTACATCATACTTTCAGTAAATAAATAAAGAATGCAAAGCACTACATTCTCTATAGAAAGTCTGTTAAGAACAGCATAAGGGAAATATTATTCTGACACCAGGTGAATACATTTTCTGTGTAGGAAGGAATTAGAACAGAGAAGGAGGGAAGGGAGGAAGTAAGACAAGCCTGGATGCGCTTGTTGTTGTTGTTTTTCTTTTTTCCCCCCGCTCTCTTCTGTGGTGGAAAACTCCAGGAGAGTCAGACTGCATCAAATGCAGCAGAAAGCAAATCCAGAAAGTTCAGAGTTATGGGAACAACCTGGTGTGTGTGTGCAGGTGATTTGACTTGCACTGGGTCTGTCTGTTCTGTGAAGCTGAACCTCTGTAGGTAGGCAATGAACTATGAAGTCTCTTTTTTTATTCTGATGATTCCTTAGCAATCAAAAGAAAATATGTTTAAGGAGAGAACTGTTTTCATATCTCCCTTCAGCAGGCTTTAAATGTAAGACTTGTAACATCTTTATGCAAGTTGTGGGGTTTTTTTGTTTGTTCTTGAACCTGGTACTGCTCAAAAGTGAAAGAAAGAACAAGAAGTGGAACATGGGGAACTGGGTTAAATTCTGCTGGTGAGAGAGGCTAGCTCTGTCTGTGGTGAAGGTGGGTAAGGAACAGACTGCAGAGTGTGCTGGGACTGTGGGGACCCACTGCCAAAAGCACTGGAGTGGTTGTAAAAATGGATGCCAGCAGCATCTCTGCTTGCGTCCTGGACGTCTGAATGACATTTGAGGTGCCAGATCTAGTTTCCAACAGCCACAGTGTTTGCATCGTATGGCCACAACTGCTTTCAGGTGATTTTGCTGTACAAAGTGGTTCAGTTGTCTTGTTAATCACAATCTTTGGGAGGTCTGTTCACAAAGCTGCAACACTTTAACTCTGCTGGTATGATTAAGAATGCTTCTTCCTCTAGCACTGATGCAACTACAGGAATGCAGTGCAAAAAAAGGGTTTATTCTGGGGCGTGAAATAGGTATACTAGTAATAGGAATCTTTAAGTTACATAGTTGGGTCCATGTTAGGAATAAATTTGTGCATGAAGAGGAAAGCAACCAGGTCACGTCACATTTCCTTCATGCTCCAGTATTAATCTATTGATGCTATGTAGTAGTATTAAAATGACAGGGGTGGGGAGCATTCATTAGAATGCTTGATGTGTATCAGTACTGTATGCATCCTCTATGCAGAAGGGTGTTATTACATATTGGAGTAAATAGGATGAAAAACCATTTCAATTAATAAACAAGTAAAATGGAGGAATTCTTTCAACACAAAACTTGAATGTTAAGAGACAGGTAAGTTACTAATACTGGTTTATCTATTGAAATCATGTTTCTGCATAATTAATACAAGAGTAGAAATTTATTTGAAATCTGATTTTTTTAAAGAACAACTCAGTACCATTGAGTTTATGCAGAGATTGTTCCCTGTGCAGTTACGGGGGGTGGAAATGTGTGTGGAATTATTTGAGTTGCAAGTTATCCAAAAGGAGTTGCTTCTGAAGAGTTGTTCTTTCTATTAATTATGTTGTAAGTAGCAGTAAATAGAGCAATTAGTTAGAAAGTTCTGTATTCTTTTCCCTTTGGCTTTTATTTTCTGAGCAAAGAAATCCAACTACTGATCAATTTCTTAGGTGTCTGTTAACTGGAAGGTATTTATTGATCTACCACTTAAATTGGGTCAATTTTGTGAACTCCTTAAGTCGTAAATGCTTGAAATTATATTGATGCTCTGTGCATCAGACATCCGTTCAGTGACTGCTCGGACTATTGGGATGAAAGTGTTCTTACATGATTAAACTTATATTTTGAGCTCTTTTTTGGTTTTGATTTCTTTTTCTTATCAACCATGAACTTGTACAACTCTCTAAATGCTTTTAGTAAAGTATTATTAAAGGACTAAAATATGACTGCCAGGAACTGAATGTTGTTTTGGAAATTTTTTATTGCGGTCAGTTTTTTTTTTTTGAAGCATAGTGAGGTCAGTCCCAAACTACTTGAATTGACCTGAACTTCAGTAGTTTAATAATTGATATGCTTTCCAGCTACACGTCAGTCTATTTCTATGCTTAATTCTATTTGAAAGTGTCATTTTCATTGAAACATTTTTTTTTTTACTGAATTATGTTAAAGCAAAGCTATTTTAAGTAAATCTTCAACCAATGAAAACCATGCTATTAAGCAAAGTTGACAAGGTAATTAGACCTATCGTTCTTTGCATGTAGAAAAGAGGACTATTTGAAGTATTTCTGGGCATTTTTGCAAGTTGATCTATGATCTGGAGTTTGGTTTAGCCAGGAATTTTTCCTCACTTTAGTCCTTTAAATGTGATGTTCTCTTATTTTTAGCTATTTCTGCATTTGAAGTCCAGCCACTTTCAACTGAGGTCCAAGAAGGTGGAGTAGCTCGATTTGCCTGTAAAATAACAGCAAACCCTCCTGCCACTGTGACATGGGAAGTGAACCGAACAACTTTACCTTTAGTCATGGACAGGTATGTAGAGTTACACAGTTTAGAATGTCACTTATTTTCTATGATAATTTTGAGCCTGCTATAAGAAGAAAATCTGAATACTTGCAGTGCCATTACATAAAAAAGGTTCCATGTGTATCGTATGTCAACTATTAAAACAAGTAGTAATAGTTATGTTGTTAATGAATTTTAAACAGGTGTTATGTATGCAGACCAGAAGTACCCGCTATTGTCTACACAATAATCATTGACCGATGAATTGTCATTGGAGAATTTTGTATGAAAGTCATCCTCAGGAATGGGAATTGCTGTGGGATACAGGATAGATGGACTTTGCCTGTGGGGGTGGTTTGAACTAGTGGGATTGCTTTCACAGAAGAATTGATGCTGAACCTGTTTTTCTTTAGAGGGCCAATAAAGACTTACATGTACAGAAAATTAACTTAAAACACTTCATGCTAGGGAAATTCTGTGCAGGGGGACTTCTCTTGAATTGATTAACTTGAAGCATACAGCCTGCTCCCTGCTAGGTTCTTTCCCTGCCCAGATTGTATTTGTTGAACCTACTCCCATGCTTCTCGACATGTAACTTTTGTTGAACATGTCTAAGATACCTAGCTTGCAAAGGAAGGTAAAAAGAGAAACATAAAAATAGAAAGCATAGGTGGTGTTCTGGGAACCGTATACCAGTTATGCCAGTATATCAGAAATTGCTGTCAAAAATCAGCCAACCTGAATATTATGAATGTAATAGCTGGCTAAAGAAGGTTGCGATGGTTGTTTCTGAGGGTGAGAAAGATCTGCTTGTTTGAAAGTAAATTCCTCTGCTCTCCTCCTGGTGCTGGGGGAAATCTTGCCTGTAGTTCAGAAATCCAGGGAGGTGAGTCATATACAGAGAATGTTTTTGAGTCACCAGCCTGCTGTTCCCAGGGCAGTGTAGCAGTGGTTGTTTGTAAATCAAGTAGTTAATTCCATGATGGTGTTCACTGGCTGAATGTTTATCCATATTTCTTTTTTTGTTTCTGTAACAGGATAACCGCTCTACCTACAGGAGTTCTTCAAATCTATGGCGTTGAACAGAAGGATGCTGGCAATTATCGATGTGTTGCCACAACAATAGCCAATAGACGTAAAAGCAGTGAGGCAGTGCTGAGTGTTATTCCAGGTACTTACCGTGTGAGATTTTTTCAATGGCATTTACGTTATAGCAGAAACACTTATGTGTGTTGAAGAGCTGTAACTGTCCTCTGAATCACTTGCCCAAATAATAATTTTGCTTGCTTGTATCTTGTGGCTAAAATGTTGTTCAGTGTAAGTTTCCACAATTACTGAAATAAGGCTTAGTGTAAATTTAGTTTTAAGCATCTTTAAAAAAAAAAAAAAGTCATGTTTTATTTCCTATTTAATTGAGTTTTTGTTTAATTGTTCTCACTCTCTTTGATTTTATTTTTTCTTTTTAATTTTTTTTTTCCCTCCAAAGCCTCAGACTTGAAGCCTTTTCACAAGCCATCTATAATAGCTGGTCCTCAAAACATTACAGCATCTCTTCATCAAACTGTCATACTGGAGTGTGTAGCCACAGGAAATCCAAAGCCAATCATTTCATGGAGCCGGTTAGGTAGGTCTTAAAATTACAGCATGTGACCTTCAGCCTGTGGAGAGGAAGTGCAACTGGAAAGTAAGGATTTTAGCAATTAGGTTACTGTTCTGAGGCTTCATGTAGTAGGTAACGATTAGTAGGTTAGGGTAGGATAAGTGAAACGCTTTTGGTTGCATACTTCTATGCTGTTGTTAAGAAGCCCTCAGGTTTTCTGAGGCTTTGGACTCCCCACTTCTGCTGTCAATCCCACGCTGCCCCCAGCGCAGTGTGGGCAAAGTGCTGGGTAGGGTGATGACCTCCAGGGATCTGTGACTCGGAATAGAATCAATGGTGAGTCAGGGCAGGTTGGAGTGGTTGCATCCTATGAAATAGTCCTGTAAATGTTTCTCCCCCTCTTCTTAGAAGCAATATGTGAATGTGATTTGGACCTTGTGTTAGTGGGCCATTTGGACTACGGCTAGGTATAGTCAAACCCCGAGTAGTCTGCCTAGGAGGAGAGAAGAGAGGGAATGCAGTAAGAATAGTAACATTCATCAGTGCGCACATTTTTCCATGAAAACTACCTCTGGTTTTATTCTGACATGTACCTAAATGTGAAAGTCAGAACTGTGCCCGTAGAATCATGAAAAGTTTTACATTTTTGTTTCGAAAAATGTGAGAAATAAACATATGCTGCCTAGTTGATTCAGTGGCTCTTATAGACAAACAAGTAAGAAAAAAGTTACCTAACAGGCATAGAGCATTTGCTGTGAAAATAGAAGAAACTATATGATAATCAAATATGCTCATTTTGTCCCCAGAAGAATTCAGAAGGAGATAGATGATCCCTATTTGTAAAGATGATGTGGATGTTGGTAGCGATGAATTGAATCATAGTGCAAGGCAACTGGGGAGGCTAACTGGGAAAATGGCATTAGGTTTTTCAGCTGTGATGGTGAATTTTAGATCTAAGCCACTTACCAAGTGGTGAGACCCAGCCATCTGAATGGTCAGGTAACTAGAGTGAAAAGCAAAGCAAATGCAAAATGGAAACCTCTGAAAGCTCATCTGTGATTTTCCTTTGCATCTTTTGACTTTTACACCTAATTTATGCCATTACTCCTTAAGCAACCTTATTTAGAAAAGTTATTTAGATACATTGAACAGCCTTGTAACGACACTTCTCCCACTCTCTCAAATAGACCATAAGTCCATTGACGTCTTCAATACCCGTGTCCTTGGAAATGGGAACCTCATGATCTCTGACGTAAAGGTGCAGCATGCAGGCGTGTATGTCTGTCGAGCCACTATTCCAGGCACACGAAACTTCACAGTTGCAATGGCAACAGTCACTGTGCTCGGTGAGCCTGCTTTGACTTCCACAGTGTGTTTTAACAACTTGTGTCTGTCTGGAGCTGTGCTATGTACTGTGCTGAATTCTTATCTCAAACATAGCAAGCCAAGGGCTGTAGGGAGACTGCAGAGATGAAACAGATCACGGAACTGTGGCTGCCTTTTTCTGTCTGTTGACTTAGATGAGAAGTGTCAGATACTCAATGTTTGAGTTATAAACTAGCAGTTCGTTTGCACTTGGAGATAGCCAGGTGCAATGTTTGCTCTGGGAAGACAGGCTTTCAACACAGAAAAAAATCCCGTAACAAAATAGAAATATGTAACACATATGTATGCTTTGTGAGCAGTATGTCTGTCCTGGTTTGAGAACAAACCACGATGATGTCACAGGCTGGAGTTTGATTTGTTTGTATTAATAAAAGCGTAACAAAAATGCGTAGAAATGTTGCTATCTGTGCAGATAATATGTATCTTTAAACAAATGTCCTTTGTTTACATGGAATGTGCTTTCTGCATGGGTATATGTGTATTTGAGTGGCCTGAGGAGAGACGTTTATGTGTGGAAAATTCATTATTACTCTGACTGTCCTTGCATTTGTGGGGGCTTGATTTTTTTTTTTTTTTTTTTTCTTTTTCCCCCCGTCTTGTTACTTACCTGTAGCTCCACCTTCATTTGTGGAATGGCCGGAAAGTTTAACAAGGCCTAGAGCTGGTACCGCTCGTTTCGCTTGTCAGGCAGAAGGAAATCCTGCCCCCAAAATTTCATGGTTAAAAAATGGAAGGAGAATACATTCCAATGGTAGAATAAAAATGTACAACAGGTAAGATTACAATTGCTGTATGAGAGCTGTGCTAGTGATGTGCTACCAAAGGATGAAATTCCAGTAATTAAATGTAGCCAAGCAAGATATAACTCAAGTAAACGTGAAATTGGACATTAAATGTAGTTATGGATATTTCCTTGGCAGAAGGAATGCAGGTTAGTCAATACCTAAAATCCTCAGCAAAGCTTTTGTGACCGCTGCCTTACCTGGGGGGAAAACTGAGGTGGTTTCACCAGAGTTGCTCTAGATTTACAGTAGTGTAGCCTCTAGAGACCAGAATCTTGCTAGCTGTTTGAGGCTCCGTTTCACTACTTCTGTATAGTCAGCAGCTCATATTAAAGAGTTGGTTAAGAAATGACAGCCCTAAGGTTGTGCTTTTTGCAGGCAGGGAATAGATTTACAGGTTTGCTTTTACTGTGCCTGCCTTTGCAGGCATAAACATAAACATGGCAGGTTTTGAGGAACACTTCACGTTGCTAAATTGCACAGCTGCACATCCATTTCTAATAGAAGAGTTTGTAGCATGCAAGTCAATTATACTAAACTTATGAAGCAGAGGCAAACATAACTGTTGTTGAATTATGTAGAGCTATGTTTATCCACAATGTGAGCTTTTTTCCTCCTTTTTCTTCCTTTTGGATTCAGTAAATTGGTGATTAACCAGATCATTCCTGAAGATGATGCCATTTATCAGTGCATGGCTGAGAATAGCCAGGGATCTATTCTCTCCAGGGCCAGGCTTACTGTAGTTATGTCAGAAGACAGACCCAGTGCACCTTACAATGTCCATGCTGAAACCATGTCAAGCTCAGCGATCCTGCTAGCATGGGAGAGGCCACTGTATAATTCAGACAAAGTGATTGCATACTCCGTGCATTACATGAAAGCAGAAGGTAAGCATTGTGATTTAAATACTATTTAACTACTCGTATGTGGTAAGAACTTGAATGTCCTTGCAAAGACTGTCAAATTTTAATGGTTCATAACCAGGGCTGCATCAGAGCATACCGACATATAAATGCGTATTGTAATCAATAGGCATGCTTGGGGAAAAATGCCTTTGCCACATCATCTCGTTTGTGGGACTGAGTGTTCTTCCAACTCACCCTTGTCTGATCACTCCAGTGAGCAGATTTTGAAGTTAGGAATGGGCTTTAAAACGTGGGGCCTCCAGACTACTACCTGGGTTTCCCTCTGTCCTCAGCAGGAGCTTCTACCTACTCTGTGCGTGTGCTTGGCAGGGAAAGACAGAGCATACAACAGAATCCTGGAGCCTTACAGAGTTCAGCTTTTCACCAGAGATAGCTTTTTTGTCTAGATGCCCAAATTCTAGTGACTTTAATGGCTTTCATATATTTTTGAGTAGCATAACGGATACTTTATTGGCTTAACTAACTTAGAAGGAATATTAGTTGAGTGGTAAAATCCACTCTTCTTTCAACCCTTGGTCTCCTATAATGAGAAAAGGATACTCAAATCTAAAATATGCTGAAATAGCCATGAATGGCTTATCCTAGTCTTTGAAATGATATATAAATTCCTATATAAAAGAGAATGGATAGTTAAAATAAAAATGAGTAACTAGACATTGTAAAACCCCTTAGTATTATGTAATTGCTTTAAGTTAAGGTAATCTCTGAGGTGATAGAAAACAGGCATTTTTCATAAGCAGGAGAAGTGATTGCCAAATGATTGGAAAATTTGTTAGGTGCATGGCTTAGACTAAGCTGCGATGCGTCTCTGTTTTCTAGGAGTGATTTCTTTTCCCGTTTCTGTTCAATAAGTGGTTTATTCAAGGACAAGACTGCAGATGTTCAGCTCTGTGTGGAATACCAGTCTGCCATCTGCTAAGCAGAGGACAGGAAGGACAGCTTAGTTACTCTTAATACCTAATGCAGGAATAGCTGCCTTTGCTTTTGCAAGTGGGGTATTTCAGAACACAAGAGAATTTTGTCTGAAGGAAGGAAGGAAAGAGTTTTAAAAGATAATGAGCACAAGAGGTGCGGGAAATTACCCCCTACACTTTCAGTCACTGAGGTATTGAGCTCACAACCCCCTCTTAAAGCTAATATGAATAAACTCACACTAGATAAGTTATCTGGGTAATTGTATGCCCGGTGCCAGTGTGGAGAGCAGAGGCTGAATAACTTCAAAGAAAACTGTCCTTAGGGAAGTGTGTATTTGTGCAGGAAATACTCTTACACAGTAGTGAAAGGAGGTATCTTCTGAAATGTCTTTTCTGCAAAATCATTTTGCAATCCCTGCTTCGTTTGCTGACTTATCCAAACTTTGTATCTTGTGAAATGAGACTGTAGCTTGTCTTGGTTCAAAAAACAAAACAAACTCCAAACAAAAGCAACCAAACAAACAACTGATTAATTTGAACTTGCTTTCTCAAATACCCATTTTTTTTCATCTTTCCAGACTGTCTTGTGATATTTACTTTATTTAATACAATGCTGTTGTGCATCCTTTCACATTAGTAAAGAAATCCACACAGGGAGGGTGAGGAGGGCTGTGTTGAGAGGAGTAATTACAGTGGTGGGAATTAAAATGTAGGTGATTTCCATGCATCTTTTCTTTGGTAGCATGATTGAGTAGGACCAGAAGATCTGCATCAGGACATAAACCCACTTTTGTCTTGTTTTGTAGAAAAAATGTTGAGCTTCAAAGGCTAGTGGACTGCACTTCTGTAAAAATAATTGCTTTCTAAGTGATAGTCTGTAAACCTTTCTGAGCGTGCTGCCCACATATCAGAGGCATTATTAAAAACCTAGAAAATGCCTTTGTGAGGAAGTATCACATCAGCTATCTCTCTAATGTAGATTTAGAAGCAATTATATTTAAAGAAATGCAAATTAATTTTAAGGAAAGTATTTTGTTGACATTCATACCATACCAGGCCATAGAAGTGCTAACATAGACTGTTGACATTGTCAACACCTTATTTACACTGTAAGAATTCTCGATAATTATGTATTAAAGTAAATTGTTTGTATGAATGTTTGGCTTTCATTATTCCTTTCAGCGTGTCTTTCCCCAGTCTGCCCTCACACCCTGTTTCAGACCCTAATGAAGATTAAAAAGGATCTCAGATGTTTCTGACTTAACTAGGGTGTATCTTACTTGCTTAAAGCTTCTCGTGTAACTTTTTACTTGATACATTTGTGTTCCTATATTGCTCTCTTGTTCTAGTTAGGAACCGCATTTGTCAGTGTGAGTAAAGAACATTTAATTGCAAAAGAAAAACAGTGCTTGCTAAGTATCCTAAGTTGTACTGATGCTTATGATTCCATAAACTTTAAACAGAAAGGAAAACTGGATAATACACTAATCACATGCAGTTCTGTAGAGTTTTTTCTGTAGACTTCACAATGTGGTAGGTGCTTTGAATACAAAAGATACCATCACTCATTGTTAATTTCACAACTCGAGTATTCTGATGTTTCACTGTAAAAATAGGTTCAGGTCCTCTTCCCTATTTAAAAAAAAAAAGTTAGTGTTTTAATCAAGTTAGTTGAAGAAACTAACAGGTGTTTTTTTGTGTTTTTGTTTTTTGTTTCTTTAAGCAGAATATTTTGCATTCAAATCGGGGTCATAGTAGCAAGAAGAATAAGGGTCTGATGAGCGTGCATGTTGGAGTGTGTTAATTCCTTGTTAGTGATTTAGTAAAGGCACAAAGGGAACACTGATTGTGGTGGAAGGCATGCCTTGTTCTCTATTATGGCTGTTTCATTAGGGCCTCTGCATGAGGCCTAGCAATCCATTCAATGAGAGAACAAGTCCTTTTAATTTGAGCTCAAGGATCTTGTTTAGCAGGTCAGAAATCGTGCCTTGCAATTCCTAATTAACAAGCCATTAACTAGTCTGTTGTGAGATGCTCGTAATCTTGTCTAATTAAAATGCTATCAAGTTAATTCATAAATGTGGGAAAACTTAATGGTGGAATTTGCCTTTCGTTTTGTTTATAAATTCAGTTGTGAAGAGGAGGAGCTGGCTCTCACACAGTTTTGATTAAGTTGACACGCACTTGGTGTGAATTGTTCGTTAACACAGCAGCTTTCACCGCACTTATTCCACTTTATAGCCTTCCTCTATAGGAATAAAGCCCAACAAAGACAAGGACTGCTGCATGCATTGCTATGCATATTTTAATGTGAATTGCTGAGAATTTTTTTTTTTTTTAAACAACTCACTAAGGAGCCAAACATTTTTGAAACTCATTCTGGTCTGTTCTTATTGGCCTTTCTCCAAATTAAATAAAAAACCGTGTCAATCAAATGTAATAGAATTTGTAGGGCTAAAATGAGATCCTTTTGCTGAATAAATTCTTTCTGTTTGTTTCTTTGGGGGGTGGGGGGTGGTGCTGTTTGTTTTGTTTTAGATGGAGTGGAGCCCTCGCATTTGTCGCAGTCTGCTATAGAAAGGCTCTGTAAATAGGTTTTGAAAAAAAACTCCCTGACTCTAAACAAATAGAGTTAGAAGCTTGGTATGAATGATAAGGCTATTAGAGCTTGTCTGTTGTGTTACTGTACATTGGGCACAGTTTGTTGTGACTAATTCTAAATAGGGTTTAGAATTGCATTCAGCGTCCCTTATTCAGGAAAATTCTGAAACACCATAATCTACACCATAGCCAGACACAGTTACTCCTGTGCATAAAAGGCCTTTTACTTAGTAGGGTTGAAAAAATAGAGGTAGGCTGAGGAAGAACATGAAATAACTTCGTAAGATGTTAAAGCCAAGATACTGTGATGTTTAAGGATTGTCAGGAATTTTTGTTTGTCTAACTCTTGTTTTATGCCAGGTTTAAATAACGAAGAGTACCAAGTGGTCATTGGAAATGATACAACCCATTACATTATTGATGACTTGGAACCAGCCAGCAACTATACCTTCTATATTGTAGCTTATATGCCTCTGGGAGCCAGTCAGATGTCAGACCATGTGACTCAGCACACCCTTGAAGATGGTAAGATAAATACCACTGATTTAGGTGAACATTTTTATTTGCACTGAACAGAAATGTGCAATCCAGTAGTAACAGCTCTTGAGGATCCCAAATTTCCATTGACGTAAGGGAGACTGGATATGTGCAATGTAAGACTGAGCCGGCTAATGAAAGGAATGAGAATAAAATAACATTCTCACAGGGCAATGTTATATGTTACACGGTGCCTTTTTCTACGTTGAAAGACATTTCATTAAATCATATAAATAACTATTCTAGATCTTTAAGAACTTCCTCAGTGTTGAGAATTTGATGACAGCCTAGGATTTAGTCTCTATGACTCTCTTTTGGGCATCTGAAACGTGAATCAAACTGTACACCTACTGCATCTTTTGCAAATTTTTAAGGAAATTTTTGAATAAAAATTTGCTATACCAAAAAAAGTAACTTTTTGTTTGTTTGTTTATCTGTGTGCTTGTTAGTAGAATCAGAATTTCATAAAAGACTCTACTGACTTATTTCTGTGCAGTGATTTAACTAATCTGAACATCAAGGCAACAACAAACTGTTTCGTGTAGTTCATTAGAACTGATTAATAAATTCTGACAGAGTTAAGCTTTGGCAGCATGGAACATTGCCAGTTCCAGTTGTCTGCCTGTCTCTTTACCAGGAGTTACTACCCTCATTACATGGTTGGAGGAAGAGAACATGCACTGAGTCTTCAACAGTACAGGTTGTTGTCTAGACTCTCAGTTTAAGCTGCTGCACCTAACCTTGACAGTCAGTCTGTCAGAACAGTAAGGTGCTGATTACCTTTGATTACTGCTGGCAGCAATAAGAGAAGAAAATGTTGAGGGCCTTACAGAAAGGAGCTTGCTAGGGCTATAATGCATGCCAAAGGTGAGAAGTATGAGCAGTGTTACGTTATCCAAATAAACAAGAATCTACAAAACTTCTTGGATTATATACGCTTACATTACTGGCACCTGATCATAGGCTAAGGTGTCAGATGAGAATTTTCCATCTCTTTTTTTTTTCCTGAGCTCAAAAGCTTTGTCTTTTCGTTTTAGTTCCCTTGAGAGCTCCTGAAATTAGTTTGACAAGCAGGAGTCCTACGGATATTCTCATCTCTTGGCTGCCAATTCCTGCAAAATACAGGAGAGGTCAGGTGGTCCTGTACCGTCTATCTTTCCGGCTCAGCACAGAGACTAAAATTCAAGTCTTGGAGCTTCCAGGGACTTCAGATGAGTATCTCCTCGAAGGCCTGAGGCCTGACAGTGTCTACTTGGTTCGTATCACTGCTGCAACAAGGATTGGCTGGGGAGAGGCATCTCTGTGGACTTCCCACCGGACTCCCAAAGCTACAAGTGTGAAAGGTAATTCTTAAGGTTACCAGCAGCCTAGAGATAGAGTCAATTGCAGATTTCATCTGAAGGCTACAAATTTTTCTGACAGGTAGTGCAAGGATGTGAAATAGGTTTTCCTATTACACGTTCTTGTTCTGGTGATCTAGAAAATAGTGTTTTAACCATGATTCTGCATAATCTGCAAAACATTCTGATTCCTTTAATAAATTAAATGCGGTTAATACATAGTTTCAGGATCAAAAGTTGAAGAGGAACTAATCTGTCTTATGAAAGGCCTTATATGTGACAGGAGAAGGAAAAGCTGATATATTATTTTGGTGTCAATGTTTGATTGTTTCCACATGTTGATGTTCACATATTTGACATAGTGGCAGGAAATTTTAATTCACATTTGTGAGCTGCTCAAATGTTTTAGCGTGTAGACTTGTTTCCAGTGATAACACGGTTTTTCTTCTGTTCTATATAATTTGAATAAAAAAATACAACAACCCCAAACCCCGTTGTTGTTCAGTGTAAAATATCTTTCTGCAAACTGAGACATTACACATTAGCGGTGTGTACAGGTACTTAAAAGATCTGAATTGATGCATGCATGTCTGCATTGCAAACAAAATGCACATATGTTTTGAATATGCAATTTGACTTGACATTTGAAGTCTAATTTAAGTTGTTATAATGGAGCTTTGGATTACATTATTATTTAGTAATGTCATGCAGAAGAGCATTCAACTTTGCATGAACGGCTTGAAAAAGATGTAGATTTGAATTTCTGACTTTATTTCGTAGCTATAATCCGCATCCATTCACTTTGGATTTCATTGAGTTTTGACTACCATAGTAAATTATTAGCACTTGATGAACTGTGATGTTATTTTTAATCACATTTGCTCTGGGTCGCTTTAAAACAGGAGGTAATTTTATAGCTGTCTTTGGAGTGTTTTCATTTTTCTTTGAAAATAACTACTGTATAAATTGATTAATTAATTAAGATGCAGAATTAAAAAACATTTCTATTCTGATTTACCCTAAATTAAGTTGTTAGATTAGCTTATAGGGAGTCAGACATCATAATAAAGAAATAACTGTGTGAGTACACAGATGAGCTAGAATCAAAGTCTTCAGTGAACCTTGGACTGATAGGCATCCAGACTTTTGCATGAAAATTAGTTTTTTCTAGAATATAATATTATATATATATTTCTCTAAAACCAGCACCAAAGTCTCCTGAGCTGCGTTTGGAGCCGATGAACTGTACAACCATTACAGTACAGTGGCAGCAGGACTCTGAGGACACTGCAACTATTCAAGGGTACAAGCTGTACTACAAGGAAGAAGGCCAGCAGGAGAATGGACCAATTCTGTTGGGTGCCAGTGATCTTGAGTATACTGTCAGTGGTTTAGGTGAGTATATAAAATATTTCTTAACTGCTCTGGAAGATGGCGAAGTCAAAGGACATCTTAGAGACCTTAAATCATTAGACCTGTAAGGCAATAACATTAGGTTTGGCCATCTATTTTCCCAGCAATAAGCTTTGCAAGCTTGAGTTACGCTGCTGATGGAATAATCCTCTCCCAAAATGTGTGTTGCACAACACTTAGATAACCAGATCTTGTAAATATTGTGTAAGTTGGAAGAAGGACACTCAACTACTTATCACAAGGTACAGAACTTATAGTTAGTAAATACTGCTAGTAAATGACATGGCTTTTTAATATTCTGTTTAATACTTGGGACTTTTTTCAGCTTTTGTGTATTTATGCCTGATCTAGTAACAGTGAAAGATTAATAAAAAATACCAAAGATTTTTCTCTGGTATTTCTAGCCTATTTCTCTGTTATTTGTAGCCTTTGTGACAGCTATACTGCACAACAAGCACTGCTTGCTCACCGTAGTAGCAAGTAGCCCTTGTGCATGTTATTGTCCTATTAATATTTTTTAAGGAGTACCGGTATTTGCAGGACTGAGCACAAAGATTAGGGCACAGAGCTTGCCGAGTCCCATTGGAGTCTTTCCATTGATCATCTGACTCTCTTTCCTCCTGTTGATCTTGCGATGTATATTAGCACAGATGTGTTGGTATTATCCCTAAGTAGAAGGTGCTTCTGTTTACATATATAACTGAGAATTTCTTTCATAAAAATGTGTTCTATAAATCAGCAGAAGTATTATAGGACTTGACACGTAGTGTTTGAAGTGTGTTGAGATAGTTTACTTAGGGACAGTGTAGAGAATTAATCTTGACTAAATTTTCAAAATTGACCTGCAGTCTTAACTAGATTGAATGGCCTCCTGACCATGCTCAGGTATTCTCATCTGCTGCATACAGCTGAGATTACTGTTTTAGGGGAGATTTGAGGAGAGCATTCTGGTCTGTTAACTGGACAACTGACCATCTGTGACCATTTCTAGCCGGAGCATCTGGCAGCAGCTGACTGTTTAACAGAGCTGTGAGACAAAAGAGCAGTGGGTTGAAAGGATGTGGTGTCTGTGTGTCCCTAGGACATAAATGCATTTTTTTTTGTCTTCTCATTATGCAGTTACAAAGCAGTCATTTCAGACACATGCAAACTTATTAACTCTGTGGTCCACATCATATGGATTTTCTCAGTACACTAATCCTCCTTAGATTAAAATATTATTTTAAAGAATTATGTTAGAGTGTATATTAACTGTGTGTTTTTATTGGTTTTTTTTCCAGTAAGCATGTAGACAGAGGGGAAAACAAAAGCAAAGTGAGTTTGGGAAATTACAACTTTCACACGGTCACATTGTTAACTGAATTACAAGTATGGGCATGAAAGAATTCATGTGCTAGAGTTAACTATTCAGTCATGGTGCACGTGATGTGTTGAGTGTTTATTCCTTATCATAATTCTGAGTATCTAAATATGGTTACCAAAACATGATACATTCCATATAATCTGATTATAATTTATATTTTTCACATGTGTAATTTATGCTGCCATAAGTTAGATCTGCTGAAGAGTATTTTTTCAAATAACTTCAGTAGAAGTCTTTTTTTTCCATTTTTAATGGGATGTATTGAGTTATTTGAAGTGCATATCAAATATGGGAAGTTTTCCTGTGTAAGTTTCTTTGCTGGTTTCTTATTTTTGTTTGTTTTGTAATATTTACAGAAAAAGGCATTCATTGCTACAGCTACAGAAGACTCGCCTGACACAGGAAATTTGCTTAGGTCATGGTTTTCCGCCACTAAGATGATTACATATGTTGAAGTCTGGAAAGTTCTCATAGAATTCTCATAGTGACAGTGCCTGTCTCACTACTGTATTTGCCCACTGAGAAGCTGCCTGTTTGAAATACTTGTGCATGTTACATTATTTCTTAGAAAACAGTACTCAACCAACCTTTTTCTGCCTGTGGCAGCTGCACATGTAGAGAATATAGCAGGTAAAATTATATGCAATATGTAAACCCACAAAGACCGTAGCAACATCCATGCATTAAGAAGGGGAGTGATTTGCTTTTCTTTTTGTTTCTTGTGAATAATCTAAACCATTTGGACCAGGTTATTTTATTTATGCATTTCAAATTTAAAAATATTACTTACTTACTAAGTAGTTGTCCTATCTGGTAGAATTTGAGATAAAACAAGGCAAGCCACCGCTCTAGGTTTTTTGACTGTGGTAAACTGAATCTTCATGAACTAGACAGAGGCTTTGAGGACTAATGTTCTGTCATCCATTTGCCTCTCCTGAGGACACTAAACTACTGATTTATTGACAGCCTCTTTAAAATAAATGTCTTCATTATGAGCTACAGGAATTAGTAGAATACTGCAAGTGTGAAACCTGAAGGGGAAAGGTGTGTTTTAAGATTTTTGGTTTCATATATGTTGGATAACATGGTCAAAAGAAGAGGTTATTCCTAATTTGGAAGACTATGCTAATAGTATTAGGTGCTTCCCAGTGGGATAGATGGAGTAGTTTCTCATGCATTATCTGTCGCCACTGAAGTTACGTGGCTTCCAAACACTCCATCTTCATGTCTTAGTTTGTCATGACCTAAGACCTGTTCTCTTGCCTAGTTAATAAACTGCAGATAGACTTCTAGTGACATTTGGAGCATGTCAATACGTCTCTCCATAGAACTTTCTGCAGTTGTTGGTACAACTGCTAATTGTGCAAAATCTGTGTATTTAAAGAAGACGGTTCACTTACTCTGTGGCAATTGAAGCACATCACAAAATCAGAATTCATAATATTCTTTAATCAAGAAGAACATTAGCATTGATATTATAAGCACTGTTGATTGCATTGATTGTTAATAATATTGATATAGCTACTGTAAATGACTTTTAAATGTCTGCAGGACTCAATGGAGGGACAAGTGTGACAGGTAAAGCAGAATCGGCAATGCTAGTGTAGAATAGGTTACAACAATTGAACATGAAATATGGCAATATGAATATTATGCTGTATGTTTTAATCTCTTGGTGGTTCCTACCTTGTTTTTTGAGAACTGAAATCTCACTCCAGTGTAGGTCTACCAAGTTACTTCTGTGTATTTTTAAACTGGATTATTTAGCATGATAGTCACCATGGAAATAGAATTAAATGATCTGATCAAAGTCAGGGCTGCCATTCTCAAAATAAATATCCACAGTTTCACATAGACATTTGTTTGTGTTAAAGGTCTTGGCATTTATTTTTCAATAGCAGGCCATTTCCTAGTCCAGTGTAAAATTCCATTATCACTTGAATTTGCCACAGGAGCAGACCCTTGGGTGCATACCATGCATTTTTTGCCTCTATTTTTAATTCCTCCTTTGCTTCCTTTTGCTCTAGAAAGTTTCCCCTAACAGAAAGTCTTTCATTGTGAGACTTGGTGAGTCTGCTGGTACAGGTTCTGTTTCTGTAATGTTTCAGAATATGCATGTTCAGAAGTTGAAGTGAGTTTTGTTGGTGGAAGAGTTTGTTTGGAAACCTTCTCGCTGTGTAACAGGAGAGGGATTGGCAATGCTTGAAAGTTAAAACAAAGGGAGTGTCCAGAAAAATTCATCTTCCCCTTTAAATATCTTCAAATTATTTTCTTTCAAAGAGTAATTTAAGCATGTGCATGTGCATCTGTGCCTCAATGTTGTTGGCACTTGCCACTGTGCTAGGTGAACTGTTTCTCGGTCACAGCTCATTGTGTTTGCAGCTCTATGACCAGTAGGAAGGTGGAACCCATGCAAGATGGCCAGTGACTCAGAAGAACCCATTGTAAACTTATCTGATTTATTGGAGCCAGGAACTCTTCATAACTAGGTTGTAATCCTGATAGGAATCTCATCCTGGAACCTATATCTAGGGAGAATGAAATAAAATTCAGCTTCTTAGTTAACAAACTCAAGAAAGCATGATCAATTCTGATGCTGTAACACAAGAACGCTGTTCTTCAAGCTGCCTGGAAGTCTCCCTCTCTGAGCTTTTTTTTAATTTTTCAGCTCTTATCATGCTAGTAACAGCAATATTTTTACTAATTAAATGAATGCCACTGGTGATGGGGGCATCCAATGTGTTCTTGTGCCATAAATGCCCTTCTACGCTGGGAGGGAGAGAGGAAAGCAAGAATTCACTCTGCTAATTCATCCTTCTGTAGTTGCTGTCTAGGAGCTGTACCACCTTGACTGATGGTAGTTACAGTGAGGATTTCAGAAAGTTGCGCTTTGGTGACAAGACTAATGTAGGGTCTCACTAAGTGTGCTTGAAACCCTGAGGCAAGCGGGTTATGGTAGAGAAGTGCGCATTTAGGTGCTCTTTTGTTTCTCTTGCATACAAGATGATATCGCAGTAAATAACCATTTTCAGGCAGACACCTTAGGGGACGGAAAAACTGGTCTGTTAGCTTTGGTGAAAAAGCCTTGAGCATGGGAGCCCACATACCTTGGCCTTTCCCGGGTGAAGGCCCCTCCCCAGGCTGAGACCCGTAGCCCCCAGGAGCACTGCTGGCTCCCCAGGGCTTGGCGTGCTTGCAGGCTGCAGAGCACTTGGGCAGAAACTGCCAAGTGATTTGATGGCCATGAAATGGAGTATATCTGCTTTAAACAATAATAATAAAAAAATTTAAAAATCAGTTGGTAATTCTTCTGAGGCCTGGACAGACTGCAAGCGCGCTCTCTGAGAAAGCTGCTTCTATGCTGACAGGGGTCATCTAAGCTGCTTAGCATGAGGGGCATCACAACCCCTTGCTATTTCTCCTGATACTCCAGTTTTACATTACCTGGTGGCATTTTCCCCTGCCCCAGTCTAGTTCTTTTAGAAAAATAATTAGATTGTCAGATTCATTTGTGCAATTTACTCCAAAAATTTTGGTCTCAATCAGAAAAACTTGCCTGCCTGAAAGCGCTTCTATGTCCTACCTCTTTCCAGTCACAGACAGGAGAAATAAGGGAAAGTGCATTTCCTTGTGCCTCCGCCCCCTGACTTGGACCAAATTTCCAAGTGAAGAATTTGTCAGAGTCTAAATGGCACAAAGACACATCTTGTGACGCTGTGTGGCACTCCCCTCTGAAAAGGGGGCTCGTGCTGAAGTAACCAACGACCTACTACACTTAGCATTCCCCCAGAGACTTGGCCTTCAGTTGTTTAATTTCCCCTGGATCTATTTGTATCGCGTTACAACCATGATTATAGCTGAGCTTTAGTCCAGGGCAGCAAAGATGACAAGGTGATTCTACAGTCTTTAGAAATTGAATAAAGGTGTGTAAGAAGGTGTGTAAGCAAAGAATTTCTCCAATTAAACTGCCTGATGCATGTCACCCAAGTGTCTCCTGTAATAATTCTGTAAAAGTGCCTATGAAGGTTTGTAAAGCAGTTGATATGATGGTCAGATAGGACATAGTGATTTCGTTCGCACCATATTGCAAGTGGATTTGATAGAAAAATGTAAATTTAAAAAAACTAATGACATCTTTGACAGCTTTGATGACATCTTTCTCATTAAGAACTGCAAATCCTGTAATATTGAGAAGGAATACTCTAAGACCATTACATGTGTTCATGTAGTTATTTCTGATAGGTAGCGCTATAATTTCAGTTTTATCCCAGATTTTGTTGGTGTCAAAATGTAGTCTTATACTTCTATCTGAACATTCTGGGATATCCAGAATTGTGGATGTGAGAATTGATATTGCTTTTTGGTTATAAGTTGCCATGGAAATTTAGCTTGGGATTCCCATACAAATTCAAGGAGCCAGGCATTCCTCCAGTTTCATAAAATGATGTGAAGGAAACACAGATCTTCTCCCTCAACACTCAATTTATTTTTTTATTATTTCATAGTTAACTGTTCTCAAATGGCATTCAATAAAATATAATCTAGTATTACAGATATACTTTATTTCTGCTTGAGGTATTTTATATCAGATCAGACATTCACAGTGAATGAAATGTTGATTTGAACAAACTACAGATCCGTTTAAAAAAAGAATAAAATCAGAAATTACTTTAATTTTTTAATTTTTACTTTAATTTTTAATAAAGATCAACTAAAAGCTTGGTTTTCTTGTTGGAAAATCAGATGATAGCACTGTATGCTGTATATACTGTAGCTATTATATTTACGTTGGTACATAGTGAAAAGTGTCTAATAGCTCAGTAGGTGACCAGGACAAATATTATCATTTATTTCCACTGTTTACAGCTGGGTCAGTCTAGTGTTTACTCATGCTGATTACATCCTTAAACTAAACCTCTTATCTGTCAATTCTCCTGATTGTGTGTAACAGGCTTGCTACTACTACTTATCAGCTAAAACATAAGGGATTTGCTGAGAGAGGGGAGGAGGAGTTGGTCATATTGCACAGTAATAAAAGCAAAAGCCCTAGAAGCAGACTGGACATGTTTAAAAGCAACCTCTTCCTCAGCTAACTGTGACCTCTTTCTCTTTGGCAGACACAGCAGTTTGTGTATATTTGTACTTAACAAACCTGAGCTCTTGCCTAGTCCTGGTATGATAGTGCGCTTCCCCTGCACGTCAGTAAACAAGAGACATACATTCCTTACTTCATAATCATGAAAGGCAGACCTGTCACCACTCTAAATGAGCCTGTCTTCCAAATATAGATGTGGCATATCTGCATATCATTTTTTTTCTTGTTTTTTTTTCTTTCAGCGTTTGAAAGGGGAGAGGAGAAACACTTAGAGATTAAAAGAGAAAAGGGAGAGGGATTTACTACCCTGTAACTTTTTTTACCTGCAAAATATCAAAGTAAATGCTGCTTTGATAAACTTTTACCTCTTTTATATAAGGAACCACAGTGCATTTTATAGGCTGTATGTGTAAATAGAGATCAAACTGTTTTTTGCTCTGTTTGTTGTTGGAATTTACAAACTGTCACATCATGTTTTGTTTCCAAGGTATGTCGGTGCTAGTAATTTCTGTAGATATGTTTGTAGCAGAGAGCTCCTTTTAGATTCAATGCTCTTGCTTGTGCAAGAACTAGGTTGGGTGGCAGAGGCAGGGAAGGAATCAAACCTCTCTCTTGTGCAGCATTTCTGATTATGTACTTGTTGGTCCATGTGCAGCTTGACATGTACCACGAGGTTGCGCAGTGCAAGTATGCTGACATGAGATGACCAGACAAACTGATTTGTAGACTCGCCCATTTGGTTTATGCCTCCCTTATGGAACAAAAATACTCAACTGCTCTGTTCAGATGAAAAAATGATTCACTCAGGTTGTAAATTGAATTCTTACTGACCAAAACTGAAGCTTGTGTTTAACTATATGGCCCTTTGTTAGAGCTTGTTGGCATGGCATCCATTACAACTGTGTCTTTGACTCGGCTTTATTTAAGCACTCTTACACACGACTGAGTGGGAATCCTAGATAAATATCAGCTTGTTCTGAGCAGATTTGCTGAGGAGAGGCCAGTTAACTATCAGCTGCTAATGCTGCATGCTTATTATGCAGTTCAAGTGCCACATCTGTAAAAATGTAGTACCTTCCTTCCTGTGTAGTTCTGCCATTATTTCTCTTGCACTGTGCACTATTGCAGATTTGTGTCATAATTACATATTTTCGCTTTAATTTTTGTTCTTAAAAAAAAAATTACTTTGTCATGTATTCTTTTGATGGCATTTAAGTTTGCCTCTATTAAAGAAATTGGATTTAGCAATTATTTTTTTTAACTCATCACAGTTACTTGTGCATGTGTTTTTGTTTTGTGAAAGTAAATGTTATTTTCATAGAGTTCATTTGTAATGGAAAGCTTTAATTAATGTTTAATGTATTTGTCAATTTAAATTACATCATCAAGCCTCTCAATAGGTTACTGATTTAGCCAGTAATCAACTTCAGTAGGCACTGGAATACTGAAATCTGTTACATCTGCATTAGTAACATGACTAGTTTTGGTGTTGATTAAAATGCATATGACAGACACTTCCTATGAGGAATCTCTAGGCTTTCTTTGAATTAACTGCAGAGTCTTGAAATTGCTCTAAAACACATGGAAAAGTATTAATTTGTCTACTTGCTAAGCACCTAATCTTGGCTCAGAAAGATGCATTCTTGCTCTCTTAGACAGTTAAGATCTTTCAGGAACAGGTAGTTTGTGTGTTGGAAGGATTGCCTAATATATCTTTATGTAACCTTCTTGAACATGCTCTCTGAACTGTTCCAGTTTGAACCCATTTATCTGGGAAAGTAGTCCTGACATCCTCATTTAAACATGCCTTGACTTTTGCAGTAATTCATTTTAACTTCCCAAGCTAGTGGCTCTTTAAAGGGGAAGGACATGGTGAGAGAGGAGATACCCAAGTGCAGAATGTACTGTACTTCAAAAAACGAAATAGAGTGCTAAGACCAGTTAAGCCTGGCTCTCTAGAGATAGTGGGAGCTGTCAGCATGAGGGAAGTTTCATTATTTCATGGGACAATGCCTTGTGGCATTTTTAAAGCTAAAAATGTAAAGTTACAGGCTTTACTAAGGCAACAGGAGAGATTATGTTCCGTGGGCTCACTCCAGTAGCATGGAGGGTTGTTGCCTGGTTTTGAGAGACTTTCTGTTTCTTCATCAACTGAGTCAGATGTGGTTGTTTATCTCAGGACATCAGACTAATTGTGTCATAACTCGAAGAACTGGAATTAAGGGTTCTGCAAAGCCTTGGAATAGGAGGGGGAGATTTTTTGCGCTCTGGCAAGATAACTTGCCAGCCTATAATAAAGCAAAATATGTCATCTTCAAAGTATTTAAAGGTAACATTTTCAGTGGTGGAAAAGCGATTAGAATCTTGCAGGAAATGCTCTCTGCTGCTTTGTGTTCTTGGGGTAGAAATTCCACCATTTAAAGCTAAACCTGTGCGGGAATTCAGTTGGGAAATTGTGTCATGTTGATTGAGTAACAGTTAGGATGTATGCAAATAGTGTTTCATTGTTCCTTTGCTGGAGCTGAAGGTTACCATTTGCTTCATGAAAAGGACATCTTGATCAGTCTTTACATCAAGAAAGTTGTAAATTATTTTAAATAAAAACCCTCAAAGTTGCTTTTGAAATGTTTCTAAGTATTACAATGAATATGTTACAATATACATTTTAATAGCTATGATGTAAAAGGGACCAATAAATAAAGACTAATTTCTTGGAAGTGGAAATTATGTATACCTCTGTGTAAAGAGGAAAAAAAAGCAAGCAGTTAACACTGGCAGGAATGACTGGAAAATTGCTCAAGTTTCTTAAACAAAACAACAAAATAAACCAAACCAAACAAAAAATCCCCCAACAACTATGTACATTCCTGCTATACAACCTTTTTTAGCTTTAAACAGAACTTTAAATACGGTGGTTGGTGGGTTTTGTGGTGTTTTGGGGTTTTTTGGTGGTTTTTTTGGTTGGTTGGTTCTGTTCTTTGTTTGGTTGGTTTTTTGTTTTTTGGTTGTTTTTTTTTTTTCTTTTTTCCTGAAATGGGAGGATTTGTCTCTGGGAGACAGCATTATTTAATTTGCTATTTATTGAACTTCATTAGTAAAATACTTAAGTCCTAGATTGCAAAGAAACTGCTCCTTGGAGAAAGCTTAGAGAAAACTCCTGTTATAGGAAATTAAATCAACATTGTCCATTAATCATACTGCATGTCAACCCCCAGACCTCTCTTGATTGTTCTTGGTGAATGTGAGGAACCATTAGATGTGTGAGGTCCTTAAAGGTCTGAGTAAGTCAAAGGGGAAGAGTTTAAAAAAATGCCACCATTAGCACATGAAAGAGACTTCAGAGTGGACAGAAGAAAACATTTGCTGTACAGGGCTAGTTACATTTCTTAATTTTTTCCCGTTTGTTTTTTTTTAAATTATTTTCTTCCTTTGTTTAACAACAATCCAGATGTGGCGATCAAAATGTTAACTTAATTTCTCCTGAGGTTTTTTTCATTAACTTTTTTGGGGCATGTTACCACTTGTGATAGTTGTATGGGAAAGATAATAGTAGAGGCTCTCTGCAAATTCTGCATTAGTGATAAGTAAATGCACTTCTAAAGCTTAAGCTAATATGTTTTCTGGTAGCTTTCCTGCCTTGAGTAACACCTTGGTTATATATTTGCCACAAAGGCATTATTGCTAACAGAAGCATTTTTCTATTTTTGGGAAAAGATGCAACTGTGGAAAAGCCAATTTTTTTTTTTTTTTTCAGGCTGCCTGGAGTCACACTTTTGTGGCAAATGAAGGGAAGGTATGCGGGAAGTGGGGGGAAAAAACCAATCTTGTGTTGGAAAAAGTGCTGTGAAACTTCTCTTTCAAACCTGTGATTTTTCACATCTGGGAAAAAAGTTTAGTAGAAATAAGTTTTGCATAAAAAGTGTATTTCAGCATTTATACTCACTTCCACCGTGTTTTTACCATTATCATAGCTGAATATTGTACCCCAACTCAAGCTGGTTATCATTACAAAATAAAGATACTTGTTACTGCACATATTTGTAGAAGCTGGGACAGGAAGATATATGCTTCATTCTGTTTGGTAGATCAGTTAAAGACTTGAGTTTTCTGCCTCTTGTGTACATCCAGTTGTGCATGCTGTGGCTCTTCGTACAACTGACACATTTGTATATTCAGACAAAGGAGGAGACATAAAATATTGTATGCAAATACATCTTGAAAATGTGGTCTGCATATCAGATCCCAGGGCTTTTTTTAAGGCAGTTGAACTGGACATGTTTGTTTAGAAGCAGTAGGGGAGGACTGTGTATATGGGGGAAGAGAGGCAGATGGGTAGATGTTGCACTGCTGTGCCTTGTGTCCATTTACCCATCAATTCCCTACTTTCTCCTTTGTATATTTAAGACGCAGGGAGGGATGTGCTTATAGCCTGTTGCCTAGCTCTGTGTCTGTGTGTCTATATTAGCATGCGTATATAGAAACTGTTGGGAGACAAACAGGATATCTTCTGGCTTCCCGATCCTCCTTGTCTAGTCCAGCACTTCATCAGAAGCATACCTCTTACTATATTAATCCTTTGTATTAATTTTTATTTTCATGATAATTGTTACTGCTGACCTAACCTAGCCTTTTCTCTCTATGCCTCTCTCTTGGCTGCCTTCTTACTGCTTCTCACCTGCCTTTATCTAATTTCTCTTAGTTTCACATCAGTCCTTGTTGCCTTGGTGACAGCCACTTGCCTTGGAAAACCCATAGCTGTAGCACTCCTGACTAGTTATTTGTGCTGGAAGACTTTGCTCAGGGGTGACTTGGGTGTATTAAGTCTTTGTATGTTATCCAGGCAGAGTAGACAGGTATGCATGGGCTGTGATTGGAAGAGCCCTGTCATATGTGCAGTGATAATCATCCCTCTCCTTCAGAAATGACAGCTGGATCATGCTTCCAGTTGACCCAATAAAATACCTGAAGAAAAGCACCAAAGCACAGTCGAGCTGTAGGACAGAAAAGTGAATTGCTTAGCATGATTGAGAGCACAGGCCCAAGTGCAGGGTACTCCGGCTGGCTCAGCAATGCCTACACCTCCCTGTTTTGCTTGAGCCTCCCTGTTGGAAGAGCTGCCTCTTCCTGCAGCCAGGAGTCATCTCCCATGTGGGATCCCAGAGCCTGTGTTGTCCCTTGTGCCCCGGTGCAAGGCAGCTGAAGCACGCTGCCTGGAGCGGTGTGACAAGACCCCGCTTTAGACAGTTATTCATATTTCCACTTGTCTTTGTTATTTCTGCTGATAACACATGCTGTGTTCTTCCAGCACTTTGTAACCATTCCAGTAAGTTTCACAGGTAGATGAGTGTTCACTGCCCTGTCTTACAAACTGAGTACCAGAAACACAACCAAGAGAAGGGCCATTTTCGTGGAGCTGCTTGGGTACTGATGGTTTAAACTGAGTGTGATATGATATCCCCAAAATCAGTGACAGAACTGAGCTGTAAATTTCCAGACTTCCAGCTTTGCATTCAGTCTATTGGATAACAGCTCCCCCTTGAGGGAAACTTCTTTTATTAATAAACTCCTAACACGGCTATTCTATAATTGGAGTTTTTGTGGGGATAGGTTTGAGGTTCATGATTTCACCAGGCTGCATAAAGTGAAGCAGACCCATGGTGGCTGTGTTGTGTCCTAACCAGCTGGCTACAGCGGGGAATAGCGAGGTGGTTCTGCCAGTGGCTCGCTCTGTTGCCTTGGGATGTCACTTAGTTCTCAGAGTTCATCAAAATGCAACTTGCAGCAAATAAAATAGCAAAAGCTGGCACTTTTGGATAAAAACACCCCACATTCCTTGTGTACCTGTCTGTGCTAATTCGTGCTGCTCCTCTCTGTGCTTGCATTAACACTTGTGTGGCTGCACCAGGGACAGGGTGGGAAGCTGACCTGAATGGAAAATAACTCGTCAAACAAAGGTTGTGGCAGGAGTAAGTGGCTGAAGGGTGAGGGGAAGCAGGCTGGCTTCTTTCAGCAGCAGTGTTGGCTGGTTTAAAATACTCATCAAACTGCAGGCTCAACTTAGCATTTGTAAAACTCAGTTAATGATGGGAAACCCTTTTAATTGTACAAAGGAAGATAGCCAGCTAAGAGTTAAGTAGCTGTGTGTTTATTTTACTTAAGTAATCTATCAGTCAGACGGCTTTCCATTTTCTAAGTGTTGTATAAACTTCATATGCAGAAGAATTACATCAAGATAATTTTGTTCTCCCTTTTTCAATCAAGATAGTAATATAGCTTGGATTTAAACTTGAATGTATTAGGAAAGATAACAAAAATAACCTTAAGAGTAGTCTCCTAGTCTTTTACTCTGTACCTTTCAGTTTGTTAATACAATGTTTGACATGTATTCAATGCTTATTCTTCGCAAAACTAATTAAAAAATACAGCAGGTATAGCAAAAGATTTGATTTACAACTGGTCTGTATTCAGACATTTAGACAAAAGCAGCATTGGTTCCCATGAGAAGTGATTTTGTTTATTAAAAAAAAAAGTTAAAGAAAAACATTTTGAAGGAAAAATTTAATTCCCATGTATATAATTATGCAAAATACTTTACACACATAAAAAGCATTCTTCGAAAAAGGGACACAATCTGTGAAATTCTATTCCAGATTCTGCAAAGTTGTAATTTACTTTTCCATGTTGTTATTGCTATTCTGTGCTATTCTGAGCATCCGTTAAAGTACCGTGGTATTTACCTGTAGTAAATAGTATTTACATTAAAAACATGTAATCCATTTGCAAGTGGGAGAAAAATACACTTTTTACAAAACACCAGAAATTGCAAAAGAAATAGTAGGTGCTGTGTTGTCAGCGAGAAGAGCAAAAGCTTTTCAGAAGTTTCAGGAGGCCTGAAATCTTTCAGGCTACTCTTCTTGTTTAGATGCGTCTTTGCATGGACATTAAACAGCATTTTTGTAGAAGGGTATTAGTACTCAGAACACAGTTCAGAGAATTACTCTGAGTAAAGGATTTGAGCTCTTGAGAATAGTAGGTCCAAATTCAGAATGCACATGTTGACCCCTTTTACACCACCTCCAAGATCTGTCTATGGTGCTTTCAAGAATACTGTTCAAGAAATTTGGTCTTAATTAAGTAGTCTTCAAATAAACCATTAACACCTATTTAACTAAAAGCAACAACAACATTAACTTGCACAGCTGCTGCAACTAATATAGACTGAGTAATCCTTCTGGTGAATCATCTTAGAAGAGCAGAGTCCTGGCCTGGAAAGAGATAAACACAAGATGCCATTGAAATATGGTTTTACGTGGAATCAGTGTGGAGATGAAAAGTTAGTATAATTTTTACAGAGAAGCAAATTCTCCTGGCCTTCAGGATGGGTATTTGTACAAATTTAAGCTTACTGTAAGCTTTATTCAAGAAGGAATGTAACTATGCTTCATCGCCTGGTGACAAGCTGTCACCTACTGTGTTCTTTTAATAAACTTTTTTGTGCAAATCCCTACAACAAGACTCATTATGAATAGCTCATGCCAGTGTGCCATTGAATATAACAGCAGTGCATATTAGAGCCAAGGACGTTGTAGGGTCCTGGATACTTCTATTATCATTACAAATGGAAATTTTCTTCAGGGCATGTTTTAGAAGTCCAGGATGTGCTGTATGAAAATGTGAAGGCTAAAAATAACACTGCTGTGCCAAACCTCTAGGGAGGTTGTTCAGCATAATCTAAAGGTAATTAAAATAAATACCCTTGCTAAATGTCAAAGATATGCAACCAGCCAGAGTGGCTGTAGAGAGTGAGGCCTCTAAGATGATAGTGAGGGAAAAGTAACAGACATGTTCATGTACGGAGAGAGATACTGCAATGCATTTCGTGACTGAGGAAAGAGACCTGTGTCCTAATGCCACCACTGACTGAGCTAAAGCATTTGAGATTAATTCTTTGCAAGTGCTATTAGCTGCCTTCCCTGCTTCCTGATTTATTAACCTGTGTAATTGGAATATGTTTAGCATTATATGCTGAGTTTTCTATCAATACTTTGCATTAAAAGTAGTATACAAAGGAAGCTGGATGCCAGCCTTTAATTTTAAGCCTTTTTAATGCATCTGGATTTAACTTCAGCAAATGAAGTATGAGAGTTGTCATAGTAGAAGCAGTAAATGTGTATCAGACTAACTGGCAGTTTATGACAAATATGTCAGTTTAGCGAATTCACTATAAAACTTGTCAGCCTTCTAGGTTAACTTGCTCCTCCGCCCTGTATTCAACGAGTGAGTGCCAGATCTTGAGCTTCATTAAGCAGTTGCTTTATTTACGTCGGCAAAGTGTCTTGTACAATGGTAGTTTAGTGCTCACACAACTGTGCATGCCAGCAAGCCCATGGACACCGCGTGTAGCTTAGGTGTCTATCTGTCTAGTAAGCGCACCACCACAACCTGGTGTCTGGCAAATAAAAGGGAGCGCTGTGTGAGCGGGAGCACACATGGCCCTTGACACCTGCAATAACAGAATGTCCCACTGAAGTTAGGGCCCTAATTATAGATGCAGCTGGATATAGGCTATGCAGCCAATATTTGCCTTAAGAAAAATATAGTGGTGGTGTCTACTTGCATATATTTTGTTTGTTTTCCTATTATGACTGACTTGTTTTACATCTAGCAATTTGAATGTGTTTCAGCGCAGTTCCTTGTTGCCCTCTCAAAGAGCAGAGAGCCAGGCTGATTGTTAGTTGCCCTGCCTGAAACTTTTGCATCTTGCAGTCATGCTTGCAACAGCACGACTCCTAAAGCTTGAGATCTGAGAAGAGTCACCAGACCACAGATGTTTTTGCAATGAAACTGTGCACCTCCTAGAAAGTCACTGTGGTGCAAGTAATGATAGATAGTGTTTTCATTTTGCTGCACAAAAGGGTCAAAATGGCATGGGGAGTCCATGACAGACCAGCAGAAAATGTTGGTTCTAAAAGAAAATTTATTTCATAGCTTCAGGGGAAAGTTTGGGTGCTGCGAACAGATTGCCTTTGTCATTGTGTAAAAATGTGTTGTTTGTAGGTGATGCTGGATGTCAGGCAGTCAGTGCATATGTATGATAGAGCTGGGTACCTAAACAGATGTTAAACCGAACTTGGGAGAGTGCTTATTGCATCGTGTTTAAATGCATTTTCTGGAAGCCTTCCTCTTAGCGCAAAGGTCAGGCAATTGTCTAAACTTCCTTCCTGTGCGCAACCCAGAAATGTTGGTCTTCACTGGGGAGATCATCTTTTCAATCTCTCTGTCATGGAAAAGAACTTTTTATAGCAGACTCCCGTTTTGAGGTGTAATTGTAGCAGCTTTTGTGTGTTGGGTTTTTTCCTTTCTTCCTCCTC